>JAMKCH010004374.1:0-34040 GCA_023653785.1 Ophioderma brevispina | reverse complement strand
TCGTGCATTCTCGTTAAAGGGCTCCTTCTGAGGGGACAAATTTAAGGTAAAAAAAAGTGTTGACATTTGATCCATATTGACATCGTGGGTTTGATATTTTAGAATGTGACACATGATTCAGCTTGTTGACTGGATATTTTGGACCTGGTTTCTTAAACGCTTCTGCTGCTCTTCTTGTAATACTTTTGATAGGCGCATGTGAAAATGATTTGATGGATCGGATTGAATTGAATCAAGATTATTGCAGGATTTGGATCCAAATTATTTAAAGTGCATTTTATGCATGAATTAATGAATCAAAATTACCAAAAAAAAAAAAAATTTTTAAGATGGATTGAATTTGAATTGGATCAAAAATTTAAATTTCCTGGCCGAATTGAAATTTTAAAGGTCCATCTGCCGATCGCTAATAGCCTCGTCCCAAGGGACCCCAGATTTACCGGAAAGTGGTCAATTTTTGGTATCAGAAGCAAAGAAGAAATGCTACATTTTTCTCATTTACCCTGTGAAATCTTAGGGGCTAAAAGATGTTTGGTTTTTTTGATGGTATGAGCAAAACCGTGCCCCATTTTGGTCGACCATATGATGTTACACACTACTCTATGGGGATTACACAAAATCACGTTTTAGCTTCTCACATCAAAACGGCGTTGAAATATAGGCGCAAACTTTACAGGTAGGGTTTTGGGTGAAAAGCCCATTCTATAAAGAGGAAAAACTTGTAAATATTAAATTCGGCCCATCCCCTTTAATTTGAATCAAAAACTAATTTCCCGAATCGAAATAACACCAGTGACAATGCATGTGCAGACTGCAGGCTGAGTTATAAGGACATGAACAAATTTATCAAAACAAACTATTTGAACATTTGGTTGAGTACGGTCCAATCAAGGCAATTAAATTTGGGAGATCAATATCATGTAATTAACAGAGGCTCACGATATGACGAAGAGATGGTTTGTACCATCATATTGGGATTGTTTTTTAAAAGTACTGGGCCCCACGACTGAATGGTGATGGCACTGAACATTGCTGAAGATGGTTGAAATTTTTTTCTTTGAGGGGATTTCGTTACAGAAATATCTATTTTGGCAATTTTTCTGCTACCGAGCTTCGTAATCCTACATACTGTTCAATGCAAAGTGGTTTCAACCACAATATCGTCGAGTCTCACCCACTTACCTTATATTAGAGAGGATAATATATATATATATATATGTGATCTATATGATATATATATATATATATATAAATTGAATAAAATTATATATTGCATATATATATAATATATGATATAGATAATATATAAATTGAATAAATATATATATTGAATAAATATATATAGATATCTAGATATATATATATAGATATATATATTTAATATATATCTCTCTATAGATTATGAGATATACAGCCCAACGTTGTACTTTCTTGGATTTTGGCCCATTTTGAAAGTTCAGGTTTAGTTGACTCCAACGAGTTGCTGCCAGCCCAAAATTAAACTGAACTTAATTTACTCTACCACGGCCCTACTGAAAAAAAGTTGTAATTGCTTAATAACTTATGAATATGTTTTTCACAGTAACATCTTTTATTGTCTATTTTCCATATTCATCTTTTTGCTTTTCTTGCCTTCTCTTTTTACTGGACCGGCCCGAAGGGGCCCAATTCAAAGCGGCCATGTGGAAAATTCCACAACATGGTCTAGGTCAGTCCGCCTATGACAGAGCTCAACTTTTCAGGATTTTAGTTTCTCATGATTATCTTTAATGCACCAAAAAAGAAGAAAAGAAATCCATGAGGTGATGGTTTGTACTGATTTGTAATATGTACGCTCTTTTTCATGCAAAAACAAATAACCACTGGGGTATTATAGGTAAGATACAGGATAATCCAAAGTATGGAGGAGTGGCAACCACCCCATCCCCCTTTTCAGTAGAGAATACAATGTGACTAGTGCAACGCAGGAATAATTGCCACCCCATATTGTTATACTTTCCTTATGATGTCAGGGTGATCTCATAATGGAATGTTTGTATTTATTTTGGATATTAATGGAAAGAAAATATAAATCAATCTATACGGGAAATTAAAGGGTGAGTACCACAACCCCCTAGGGTGGTTGTTACAAAAAATGCTCGGTTAGAGAAGGGTTAAGAAAGTTAAGAGTAATGGATAACTGAGTGTATAGGTGTGTTATGAGTTGAGTTTAGCACTTAACTGCATGAGGGTTTGTACTTCTGTTAGTGCAGGGGGTCCTAGGGCCCACACATTTATGACCACTTCCTAATGGAAAATTTTAGATTGAAATCCACCACATGTTTTACAAGGCTGCAAAGAATAACCAATTAGAAATTAAAACTAAAATTTCACTTCATTAAGAAACCCCGGGGGGGGGGGCACTGGTTTTCAAGGTGGATATGATGCGTGAACAGAGAAGGCGTAAAAAAGGGTGTCTTTTTAACAGGGGCGATTGTACACGCGTACACTGATTATGGTGTTAAAACAGCAAAATGTGATGGAACAGAGTGTATTGCTTTTTTTCTTCCACCCTGAAATTGTGATTATGTGTTTAGGGTATGAAATATCAAATTAAGTAGAGATCAGAAAGATAAAAGTATGTAAAGCAAAGCAAGATATAAAGGGTATTAGATTAACAAATCAATGCTTACTTCTTTAGTGTAGCAAAACCAAACAAAAATAATGTGTGGTATGGTTTTAGTGGGTCGCAAATTCTGTTAGGGCTTGCGAGAGTACTGGGGTTGGAAGAAAACAGGGTGTTAATAAAACAGTGCAGTGATTTTAAGTTTGCATCCAAAATGTGCAAAAAAAGACACTAATTAGTTCTGCATTTTCTAGGACATTGATTAACCTCCCCTTAAAATTCTGCTGATTGCTTTAATTGACCAGAGATGATATATTTACCATAATAAGCACACAAATAAATGGCTCATGCCATTTCTATTTTAGGGTTATTTGTATATTTTACATAGTTTTCTACAGCAATCGCTATATGATTTTCAAAACTATTGTGGCATCAATGGCCTTTACTACACTTTCTAAGGGATGTTTAAATTATTTTTTACTTTATGTCACTGAGTGTATGCATTATGAAAATTACGGAATTATTACAGTAACTCTATTAATATTTTTTAAAATTTTGTTGTCATGGTTCAGTCGTGCATGGGGCTTCTAGGGACCGATGCGAATAAACGCAAGAATGAGGCAAAGGGATGAAATTCATTCATCATTGCAAGTGCAAATAAAAGCTAAACAAATACAGAAAATATAAACTAAATATATTTTGCAGCATTAAAATAATGCCAGCAACCATTAGCAGTGTGTTAAGCTGTGTGCAGTATATATTTCTGACATCTTAAATATTTCAGATAGATAAGGTTGTAAAACAATCATGGTGTTTTAAAATGGAATTATAAACAAACATTGTGCTGTGGGAAATGAAATTAATGCTGCCATTAACAATTACCATCAAATGAAGGCATCTATAATATTTAAATTAATTGGTCTTTAGCGTGCATGATTTGTTTTTGTCAATGAAATTTTACCCAAAATGCTGTATTTTTTAAAGAAAATTGGGAATTTTCATCTTCACAATATTCCACTTTTTAAAGCTGCATTTTAATACAGTAAATGGACATTTTTTTATTATCAAAAGGTTTATAAATTGAAATATGGTGATTTTGTTTATTACGTGTGAGTAAATGTTGATTGGAAAAAAATTTTCTGTGATGTGATTCTTCATGTTTTTTTTCACAAATTTCAGGAAATTTGTCAGGATATTGGTAATCTTTTTTTAAAATTAGGTTTTCAAAATAAAATTCCTATTATTACTCAAAAACCTAATAAGCATAAATAAAATACGAATCCTTTTTTTTTTTGGTTTTATCTATAAATAAAAGTGTGTGCACCCAGGCAGTCCATTTTCTTTAAATTATACCATGATGCGGTGTACGCTTAGCCTTGTAGAGAAAAAAATAAACAAATTTTTTCAGATGACAAATGTTGGTCCATGGATAATTACTGTAATTTGATTCTGTTACAACTTTGTTTGTTTAGGACTGTAATGATTGATATGTGTAAATATAAAAGGTTGATTATAATAAAAATGGTTTACCTGCATGTTGGGTTAAGACCCAAAAATACTTTAAATTGTGTAATCTTTACACAATTTTGTGTAAATTTACACATTTCGTGTTACGTATAGAACCTCATAATACTTAGGAAAAATTTTACTTAAAAGTGTTAAGTAAAAAGAGACTTATAATTAAGTTAAAAAAATACAAAAGCATTAAGTAAAAAAAAATACAAATAGTAAAGAAACTATTTACAGAACAATTAAGTAACTAAAAGACCTAGCAATTATGTAAATATTTATTTACATAGAAGTAAAGTAATTTTTACATTACAGCTGTTGTTGATTTACAAACATGGGTGTTATGTAGAATTGTACACAATTGTTCTGAGGTTCTATCGTACATAGAAATTAAAGTAAACTTTTACAAAACTTTTGTTAAGATTTTCTCTGTGTGTAGTTTGGAAGAGACTGATAAATCAAGCGCTCGACCACATCACATACTGTCTCATCTGACATTTTTTACTTTTTTGCGATATTTTGCTATGTACTATAATGTTATGGTCTTTACATGCACACAAAGTTTACAATCTTGAAAGTATCCTAATTAGTGAGATATTAATTAAGGGAATTTGAGTACAATAAGCTCAAAACTGCATATCGCCATTTCACATACTTCGTATGTTCATACACGTAATTTCAAAGGGCGTAGAAATAACACTGTTCGTAAGACAAGACACGAATTTAGATGACCCTTTAAAGCTTATTGATTGAGATGCATCGATTTAACCGACCTTAACCATCATAAACAAGGCTAACCTCGAAGTAATCTAAAGGTTCAAATTTGAGCCAGCATACACGTTCATTGTGACTCTTGAAATTTTTAAAGACAGGGGACTCTTCTGGGTCGTGTTGACAATGTGTCAATATTAATCATCCCAGACGATATAGTATTACCGTTAATATGCGGATATCAGTCTAGCTGCAACATTTGCATTTCGGTATTCTAAACGTTCAAGATGGTACCTATTGAAACCCTGCCAAACTTTGAAACATATAAAAGATTCGTGATTTGAAAAAGCTCCGCACTCAGGGTTTTGTTCCAATTCGCAGTAGTCAGGGAGGACCATTATAAACGATATCAGATACGTTACAATATCAACCGTTAGGAGCCGGTAGTGTTAGTTGCATGCAATTGGTTTAGTTTCCTCAGTAAAGCAACGGTCTTTGTGGGTAATTTACCCCAAGGTCCCCTGTCAATATTCTATGTAATTAAGGTATCCGTTCTTGTTTCAGACACGGAGTGGGGTTAAATTTGGAAGTGTTATCCAATTCATGTCGTAAACGAAGTAAGATGTATCCTCCATCAATCAAATCCATTGAAGGTACGGGGCCTACTGCGTGGGCTTGTATCACAATTTTAGCTTCTTGATTGGTTGTGAGGCTTAAATACGATCCATTTTTTAAAAACGACTACTATGCTATAGGATTAGGGCCAGCGTTGGTGTTGCCATGACTTGTATTAAGCAACATTACGGATATGAAGGATTTAGAAGGAATCGCCAGCCATTGATACTTGTTTGATATAGGAAATGTTCTTGAAGCCTTCCTGCAAATAACTGGTAACCGATTAATGAAAGATGTAAGGTTTGTCCATAAAGCCAGTTCTGTACGGGGCCTATAACTTCGAGTTGTTGCACCCACCGGTGATTAATTTCCAAATATCACATTAAAGGGGGTGTCCCCTGGACTAGGGATTAGGTATGTTTCCGCCCCGAAATGTGCACATTAGCGCGGACTGGCCCTTTCAAAATGGCCACCATTGTTTTATGAACAACACTGCTATTGTATTTTGTTAATAGATAAGAAATGGTCTAGGATCCAACGAAATGAAGTTGTACCTTCCCTAAAGTGCGGCTTAGACATTAAGTGTCCAATATGGCCGCGGAAGGAGGCATGTGTTGTTAAATGTACTAAAATTGCCAAATTGATGGGGGAGGAAGAATGCGAGTAATATTTAACGAGCACCAAAAAAGAGAATGACTGACATATGTTATATTTCGGACATGATCTTAACTCAGGATGGGCGGCGGTATACGCTCGTGGGACATCAATAAAAGAAAAACGCCCCTGCACTCTTTTTAGACAAAATAAGAACCATAAGGAAAAGATTGATAACGGTTTTTCCGCATCTTCTCTAGTAATTCTGGACAATTGCAGAACACTCAACCCTAGTTGATTGCTGGGAAGGAAGATGATCTCGGCAGTTGAGAGGGAGAAGGAGCGGTGGGTACAAGTCAGGAAACAAAGATAGCACTTGAGGTGCTCGAAAGGAAGTTAGGCCACCATAAAAATTTTTCCTTCACATCTAACAAGTTTTTTCACTTCTTCATAAGCAGTAGTTTTGAATTGTACTGGGAAACACTATGAGGTCACTGAGTAGTCTTGTAAATAAAGTCCACACCCATTTATAGTATTTTAGTTGTAGTAGGTTGATATGAGCGGTTGTCTTCCTATGAATTATTATAGACTCAGTTTAAACTATGTTATAATAGCCCAAGTAGTAACCAGATATTGTGACAGCACTCTCTTGGACATGTCATATCCCACTTTAATATTTTTTACATCTTGGGAAAATGATTTTAGGGAGCATTATTAGAAAGTGTTGTTTAAATAACAGTCGAAAAAGATGGTTAGGGCGGCTTTTCTCTGATTTACGTACTTTAAGCGAATATAATCACCGCCATCTTTAAAAACAAGCCTGTACGTAAATATTAAATGCCATAAATTATTTTTGGAGCTCACCAAAATATTACCCGGTTATTTGCCATTTTAAGGTTATATTTGCAAAAATATGCCTCTTTGCGGCGCCATCTGGACGCCTAGATGTGTAAGCCCCCTTTAGGAAGTTATAAAAAACTGAAATCGGTAGTCGTGTATATAATTTCTATCTGTAATGAAATTATAATGGCGTTTACAATAAAAACATAGCGGCCATTGGAAATGGGGCAGAACACGCTAACGTGCACAGTTTCTGAGCGGAAATACCTCATCTACTAGTCAGGGGGGAATCCCCATTCAAGGTGATATATGGGGAAAAATAATCACCAGTTGGGTGCAAAGAACGGAAAAATCCATGATGGCAGCTATGGGGACTATTATGAAAGATTTACCCTGAATAAGACCAATGACAGGTGGTGAGTTTCTATACCACATACATTTTAAGATGTAAGGAGCTAAAACTGTCATTTGAATAGGGATACCTGAATGTCTTCTATAAAACGACCAGACGAATGTTCCGAGAATAAAATCCTTGACTTTCTTACACAATGATCTAAAATTAGTCAGGCTAGTCTTGGAAGTGATCTAGCTATTCAGAGAAATTTAACTAATCCAGAGGTAGCACGAATTGACTAAATAAAAAAGCCATGCCAAAAAATAAGGACTATGATTATTATTTATACTGTTCACCCCTAATATGAACTGGTCATCTCCAGGGGGAAGATTAGAAACATACAATCCTTGCTATATGGAGAACGAAGTAAGGTTACTTTTTTTAAATATTATAAACGCATATGTAAATATAACGTTCTGATGCTCTCCGTTAGGAAATCGAATGACGTCTTTCGGACCTAAAGTACGTTTTCTGAAGAGCGACCTTTGGTGCTGGGATGGGCAGGGATGATGATCAAAAGTAAAGAGGTAATGTCTTCAGGTTATACATTTGCAAGTTGTCCAAAGATATCACTTTTGTCCACCTTCGGTGCACTTATAATATGAACAGTATTACTGTCCTGAAGTAAATATAGCTGCCGGTGCAAACTATTCCAACCGACATTTGAATATTTTTTTGAATTAATTGAGCAGCTATTTGAATGTTGCAATTTACAAGAGCCGGAATCAACATTTGCATATTAGTTGAAATGAAAAGGCTTGGAAATCGTGACCTGTAAAATCGGCAGTGAATGTGAATCACCCAAAGCGATAAATCTTTTAATCATGAGTGTGCTAGTTACAATCATTGCAGAGGCCACATTTATTTTGATTTACTTCTTCAACTAACTGCATAATTAGATCTTCCTTTTGTAGTTAGGTTTGGTATAAGACTTTTATTAATAACATTGGGTTATGTAACACATATCAGCGAGTTCTGTGTATGGTAAGTTTATGTTGATAAATCAATGGCCCTAACTGATGACACATGATAATAGTTCTAAGCTAAATGTCAACGTACACTTGATAGGGTTAACTAATTATTTTTTTGTTGGGCCTGTTTTTAGTCCAATAATTCTATCGATATTTTCCTTGGAAGTAGACTTCTCTCCATGCTAATGGAACGGCTTGGTCACATGGTTGGAAGATCGGTCTTGGGAAAATAATTTAACACTATACATAAATGGAGGCATTTATATAGCGCGTTTCACCAATGTATCAAAGCGGTTTACATTTATTTCCGCTTGACATTAGAATATGCCAACTGCCTTACAAATGCCCCTGGGAGGCGCTCAATGACTATATTTATAACCAGCCTCCCCATTGGCCCCAGCAGGACTCGAACCCAGGACCTTGGGTCATGAGTCAGTTGCTGTATCCACGGGACCATATATGTGCCCCCAATAGATGAATAGATAATATCTATCCGCTCTTTACCAAACCCCTGGCTGATAGCTTACGTGGCACGCGCGTCGAGGACTAATATACGAAGACGCCTGTTCGAATCGGGCAAGCGACTTTTCGAATATGCAGCGGCTCTTCCCACATACATCCTTGTTACTGGAAGCATAAGTAGTTAACATTTCAAATTTCACGATGCTTATTAACAACTTTTCATTTCTTACAAACAGCAATCATTTGCCCAACACCTAAGTGTTGAGAGAGGACTGAAGATCAAATTATTTAGCGAATGCACCTTTAAGGTGAACCATTCTTCTAGTTGCTTTTCCAAGTTGCCTTGATTGTCGCCATAATTGAAGTGCCTTTCGTAGACAGATAATCATATATACCGTGCGTAGTCTGAGTCCATTTGTGATGTCTCAGTCCGTTTTAACAACCCCGAGAATTTTATGGAGGCCCCACACTGTTACCTAGCTGAAAATCGGGAAATTACTTTTTTGAAACGAAAGAAGTGTTTCACTTTAAATCATGTGATAGTATGTGAGAATGAAATCATGTTGGCTGGCCTTCTGTTACTTTTACGAGCAATACCGACGTACGTATAATTGCGAATAAAATACGTATTTTGAGAAGTTGTATTTCCTTTTTGACTTTTGGAGACAGTGGCATGTTATGTTACGTTTGTTTTGTTGTTAATTCCATATATTCACCAACTTTCAAACCTCAAAGTGCCTTATTTGGTAAAATAATAAAGACGAATTATGAAGTATTTAATTGGTCCCGCATCACATCACGACGTATTGTAACAAATCTTAACTGCGCAGGCCATATCTGCATTTGAAGTATTCGCCGCCCTCACGTAGTGATGTTTTTGTGCGACGTATTTTACAGTTTACGGTAGAATTGTCGTATTTTGACGTTTTCACATAGTGACGTATTTGCGCAAACGAGTCACAAACCGACGTATTTGCGCGTCGTATGTGTTTAAAGGGCGTGTCCCGCGTCTTTGGGACCCCCTGATTTACCCGGAAGTATATCGATTTTGACTATCAGATAAAGGCCGTATTTTCTCATTGTCGTCCTGAAATTTTGAGCCCTCGAATCCATCTTCATTCCCAAGATATAAACAAAAAAAAACCACCATTTAGTGTTTAAACCACTTTTGAGTGCACAGTATTATTGAATAGGGCTTTGCAATATGCATTATTTGCGTCTACCATCAAAACCGCAAGTTGTTTTCCCACGGTACTTGACGGGTGTCTGTGCAGTGCCAGCCTCTCATATCAAGTAGAGACACAATACACATAATCCGGAACAACCACTTTAATTACACGTTGAAACATTGCTATTTTGACGTTTTCACATTTTGAGCGTTTTCATTTATGTACATGATCTTTTCACATATCTAAATAAATTGGAAGCTGATTAGTTACAAATATTGAAACTAAATTCGGCAGTTTTTGCAAAAACTACAAAAACACAAAAGGGGTTTTAATTGAAATGTATGTTAACATTAGAGGGCAAATTAAAATCGCACAATCTTCAAAGCCGGTTTTTGTCCGGAAGCGTTTGTGCAAATACGTCAGTATGTGACGGGCCGACAATATACTTAATATCTCGCTAATTCAAAACCACTTTGAGATATGATATTTGGTGATTTTGTAGGAACAAACTGGTATGCTCTACGTCACTATTTGATGCGGCCTCCGCTATATATATACTATTTCTGTTTCGCTAATTGGAAAGTGTCATAATTTCCAATAAAACTACACCCGCAAGTACACCAGTAATACACAGTTTTTTCATGACAAGCAACATTCTCTGGATAGTCGAACGCCTTTGGACATGATTATCATGGATTTCTCAAGGCGTTTTTCGAACACTGTCCCACACAATAGACTCCTACACAACGATACAACTTTGGCATTACCGGTAACACACAGAAATGGATTCACATTCTCACACAACGTAGCCAACGAGTGGTGGTGGAAGGGAGCACTCCAACTGATCCATGTGCGACAAGAAGTCCCTCAAGGACGGGTCCTAGGACCGTTGATGTTCTTGCTTTACTTGAACGACCTACCGGAAAATATCAATCAGAAATGCGCTTATTCGTCAGATGACTGCGTAGTATACAGCAATAAAATTCGATGATTTAAACAAGCTTCACAGACATGGATTCGTACACACTGGCAGGATAAATGGCAAATGCAATTTACCCCAGCAAAGTGTTTTGTTGTTAAATTTACTCATGCAAAGAAACCCACCTACTCATACCTATAAACTGGGTAATGACACACTTGCTGAGACGAACTCACACATTTTAGGCGTCCATCTAACGAAGAGCTGAAGTGGGGAGAACCCATAAATAATATCCACATCCAAAGCTAAAAAAGTATTTTTTTAACATTGTTGTTCTTTAAATTAAATTTTTTATTATTATTATGCTTATTGCTTACTGCATGAAATCAACAGCCTACAAACCCCTTATGACCGCATTTAAGAATACCCATCAACAGTATGGATCCGTAAGACAACTGAGGATACCCCAAAACTAGAGAAATACAACGTCAAGCCCGCCCGTTTTGCATGAGGACTATAACCCAAGAATAGCGTCACAAACATGCTGGAACGTCCTCGATTGGGACCCACTGCAAATGAGAAGGAAGGCACCCGCCTTACATGCTACGGAATATCAGGACGGTCAGGTTGCCATACCGGCCCCCCCGCAAAAGTTCCTACAGCCGTTTCTACGCCCCACTCGCCACCACCATAGCAAGCCTTATCAAAGATATTCCCACAAGAAAGACTGCTTCAAATACTCATTTTTTTATAGAACCATATCTGACTGGAACTACATATACCAGAAGACATACAACATCGAAGACCTGATCATTCAAGAAAGTTGTAACAGAGCACCTTATGAAAGACCTTCGAAGAGCAACTATTCGTTTCAATGCGCAACACCCATTCCTCTCGTTTTGTCCCAACTGGTGGATTGTTGCAGATACCGTGAAGAAGAAAGTAAACACATAAATAGGGACACAAAATTCCATTACGGATACACCCGCGCGCGCGCACACACACACACACCACACACATCACACAAACAACAACACCACTCCAAAAACGCGTTAATGCTATAATGCTATGACTAATAACCATGCTGAAAAACTTCCGAGAACACAAGAAACTTTCGGGGATCAAGAAGGAAAAAGAAAAGAAAAATAAATACCAAAACTGACCAGGTTGGATTCGATATAATTTATCCCTGGAAAGAGGCAGGACTGGATACTCGTTTGTAATCTTCCCCCGTTTCTCTCTTTTTCGACAGGAGTCCGGGTCGTCACTTAAAGTGAAGCCCAAGTTAAAGACACTATCAGTGATTTGAAAAATATTTGAAATTTGCAGGAATAGCTTCAAAGTGAAGGATAAGTCTGTAGAATTCTCATAAGTTACCTTTTGCAGCTGTAGAATTGACAGAAAGGGAAGAAAACGGCAGTGTTCCAAGATACGATTCTCCATTCAATTACGTGTTGTAGTAAGTGTCCGTTCGGACAGTAATGACTAAAATCTCCGATTCCGTCCTTATTAGGTTGCTTCCGGTCGTATAATTTGCAGGGTATGTTAGGATACCTGTACTTGTTACATACATGCAAAAATCTGATTTTTGATGATTTTTTTCGATTTGCTGATTTAGCAAATCGCTGATAGTGTCTTTAATGCTTTCAAATTGATAGTAGAGTGTCACACAATCAATATTTTAAAATACTAAACGTTGCTAAATTAATTTTACTACTATTGAACAAAACGATATGATTAGGTGAGGTAGAATACATAATTTGTTTTCAATGACACTAGAAACTAAGTTGACATACCGTAAGTGACATTGCTGAGGAATTGTATACGCTGATTACATTCGAATACGTTATAAGTCATTCTAATCAGAAAGATTGATCAATTGATTAACGCCTCGGGTTTCATGATGTGCTCATATGAACAAGCACATTTCTTTAATCCAACACAATATTCAAGGGATTCTATGTGATAGGCAGCAATACTAGTGCAGGGAATTTGACGGAAATAAGGCCTGACCTTAAAATAATTGCAATTGGAACCCTCTCGTATTATACTAACAATAGCTTATCAAAGGTGTAGAAAAATCAAAAGCATGGAATACATTTTAAGAGGGTAAATGTTTAAACAGGGGACAAAATAACAGATGAGCTTCAATTATGTCCAATGTTTAGTTTATAGTTAGATATCGTTAACCCTCGTCTACCGAAGGGAGGGGGATGGTTACCACCCCCCCCCCCTTCAGGTTTTTTCCTCGGTTTGCTAAAACCCCCTATTTTGGTGCCAAATTATTTAATGTAATTGTCAATTGACATGTTCCGCTCCTTTAAATCCAAAAACAAACATCCACCGGGGTATAGGTAAGATACAGGGTGATCCCAAAGTGATGGATGGGGGGGGTGGTAACCACCCCCCTTCGGAAGAGAAGTACCAACATGCCTAACACAACACAGGAACATCACAGACACTTTATTTAGGACAATAGATAGCTATGGTCCTCCTCTTTCCATTGATACCAAAATGAGTACCAACATGCCTAGCATTACGTCACAATGACGTCATAAAGTTCGCATATATCAGCAAAACTGCCATTTCCATAGACAAACAGAGTGAAAAATTCAATTTTTCGCCAAAAAGGTTAGGAAAATCAGATTTTCATGCGGTTTTTGACTCTACTTGATGGGAAATGACTAGTTTTATATAAAGACAGCATTTTAGAGCTATAATAAGGTGTTTGAGTCGCTAAATTGCGAAAATATCAATTTTCCACCCTATATTAAGTATTTTCGTACTTTCCTCAACATATGACGTCATGCTGACGTCATAATGGGGATGTTAGGACTTATTTTGGTACCAATGGAAAGAAGAAACCCTAAGCTATCCACTGGTACCAAATTTACAGGAATCGGGTGTTCAGTAACGAAAATCACAGGGGGGGTGGTAACCAACCACCCCCCCCCCCCCCTTCGGGAGTTTTGTTACAAAAATGGCTCAGGTAGACGAGGGTTAAAGGTAATACAGTTTCAAGGTCATAAGGGAATATCCTACCTACAGGTTAAATAATCACCAGTCCGTCTTTCCAAGACCTGTACTGAACTCAGGGAAGTTGGCGTTTTCAAAATCCTTGAATTGTTTATTGAAGAAAAGTAAGAACGAACCAGCATGGAATGCCTGCAGCATGCTTCACCACATCAGACAAACATGGCATCACCAAGTCTAAAAAGCTTGCCTAATTCTTCAGAGCTTACTTGGAATTTGAAATCAGTTTATTGTATGGAGCCGAAACTTGGACAATGAAGGACTTTCCAAATCGTCTTAATGGTATGATACTACAGAACATCACCAGGCGAGAACCCAAACCACGAAATCAAATACGGTGCATCCATGCCAAGGGGCCAATCATATCGGTTTTGTTTTTTTAGCAGGAGAATTCTATGTCACAATTGAGGTAGAAACCCTATAAATCATCGAGATTACATGGCGATGTCGTGAATACCTGTTGGGGTTTTTGATACTAACAGCTCAGCTTCCGGTTCTTTGATTTAAAAAACGCAGTATCAGCTCATTTCATTTCACTAAACAAGTTTGTTTTAAAATAAAATTATAGTCACTATCAGCGATTTTTTTTCAAAATGTAAACAAATGTTGCCCCTATTTGTCAGCAACGTCCCTTTTTGCACTGGAAATAAATGTACTAAAGACTCCTGTAAGTGGCTAAGCTTAACACGCCGTATTTATCAAGAAATGACGATTTATTTATGCATTATTAACAAAAGTTGGGATGCGACTTAAATTTCTAAACAAAACAGTCGTAAATGGCATCTTCAAGACCACTTTAAATTGCTTTAGTGTGCGATTTTCACAAAGAACAGTATAATAAGGGATTGATATGACCTAACATTAGCAATTTAGAGACAAAAATTTAACACGTTGATTTTCGAATTTACCACACCAGCAGATGGTACCTTTGTACTCTTCAATGTGACTAGGGCTAACGAGATCCTGGATGGAATGCCAAACTTTTCAAAGATGAGAACCTAACAGTACTCTAGGATTACATCGACATGTTTATCCACGAGCCGGAAATTGTCTTGTACATAAATTCATTCCCTCGATGCAATGGGCGATGGAAACCCAAATTCCACGTATTACACATTATGTTCAATTGCTTTGTTGCTGCTGACGGGAAACCTGGAAACGATTCCGATACGGATTGCTATTGCGATGAGGATAGATCCGAAATAGGTAGAACAGCCCACTGTGTCGATATAGAGTGGGAGCATGGACCTAGGTGAAACACCGTCGTTCTTCCCCGTTACAGAAACGGTTTAACATCTTTGGTAGTTACAATGTTATATAGTTTTGAATTAAATGCTCCAATCATGTTGAAAATGTGTGTCATATTATCCGTTTACTCATAAGGATTGCAACATGTATAGTTTCTACCATCTATGACCATTGGGTTTAGAGTTATAGGGTAAAAGTTGAGGGCATGTGTGGTCCATGCAGTGGATAGAACGACCACCCCATGATCTGAAGGTTGTGGGTTCGAGTCCCGCTGAGGCCAACGTGTTGTGAACTTGGGCAAGGCACTTTACCTCGCTTGCCTCTCTCTACCCAGGAGTGAAATGGAGAACTGTTAGGGGTATGTTGCAATCTAAGTGCTAATAGGAGCTTATTATTATTATTATTAAAATGGCTAAAATTGCAAAAACAAAGTCAATTTCTGATTACGGCATAGTCATGATGGTATGTGACAAAATAGGTCACGAAGCAACGTAATCCAATGGGGATTGCCCTTCTTTGACCTCCATCTCGATAAGCAAACATTTATCAAAACCAAAGTATACTTTTTCCTCAGACAATAATTTGCAAGTATATAACATTCAATGTTGACCCCTGTAAATATTGAGAGAAACCTCACTTATTTTGAAATCTACTATAACTACCAATGGTGTTAAACTTTTTCTGTAGTGGGGATGAACGAACTCGTGCAACGAGAGATTTCAAATAACAGGTGTCCCAAAAATAAGCTTTCTATAAAAATGTCCCCATCTGAAAGGATAAAGCTGAAAACTGCCTCTTTGGTACAAAAATTGTGAAATATCTGATTTCCTATAGGATCAAATAGGAAATTCAGTCTATGTTTTCTATTGAAATATAAGCATATACATATCACCTGTTTTCATTTTAAGTTATTTCTGTAGCCAAATAAATGAGAGGGTATCTAGTGAGTGTGTAATCTAATTGAAATCGCTACATACAACAGAAAATATGGATGACTTTAAATCTCTCGGTTGCACTTTTAAATAAGGCCCCTGTGATGTTCTTCTCCTGCTGTAATAGTAGGGTTATAAATGAGAATCACATTCTCTAAGTTCGCGGAAGAATATTTTTAGGTGTTTTTCATATAGTGTGAATGGCGCTGATTCAGAATTTTGGATCCAACATCTGGGAAATGTGGGGAACATTGTAAAATAAGGGGTAAAATTAGTACAGGGGTAAATTTGAAATCAAGTTAAATTGTGTTTAAATGTAAAGGGGACGGACCTGTGTACACAGGAACGGAGTACCCATCTCTTTCGAAGCGATTGGGCCAGACTCCACCATATAATGTTGCTGTAGCTGTAGTGGGATCGCCACACCTCATCTACAGCGAGTCTGTTACCTTCCCAGCATTGAATAATGCCGGTGTAAAGAAACTGATTGTCCCCCATGAGAGAGTGTACTAGCTACCATAGCAACATGTACGGAATAAACCGTGACCTTGCAGACGAGGCCATTTGGGTACAGTGCTGAAACAAATGATGCATACAGCACTCAATGGAGAGCACAATAGACAGATGGGTGGTAGGACACTCAGTCACAGGTATACTGTATTATATGACACCGGTACCCATTTATACACCTGGGTAGAGAGGAGTAGTTGAGGTAAAGCGCCTTACTCAAGGACGAAACACATTGACCCCCGGCGGGCTCAAACCCACAAACTTTGGCGTGCGGGCCGAACGCTGAAACACTGGACCACATGTGCCCTCGTTTAAACATTGTGTTTAAATGTACACGAATACATTGATCTCGTTGTAAGGATTAAAATAGGTATAATTTTTCAAGATTCCGACCTTTAGTTAAGTAAGTCAAGCCCGAATAAGGTTCAAGGTCATCCTGGGGTCAAACTTACCCAGTGCTCCGATTTTGTTGAGACTGGTGTCAAATTGTTCGTCTTGCCTTATTTTACAATGTTTGTCCTTTGGTTGCATAATTAGTGTAACAAGCCTAGAGCCCAGGGTCACCAAAAATTTACCACTAAACTGTTTTCCAGAGCTGTCACCCAAATCATCAAAATACATTTCTGCTTCAGTATGATCATAACAATAATTTGATACTAGTTTCAACAGAATATGGGCATTGGATAATTTTTGCCCCAAGATGACCTTGAACCTTTTCAGGGATGTAGCCGTGTAACTACAGGTCGGAACTTAGACAAACTATAGGTTTTTGGTAAATCCTTTTATAGAGACAAATACATTGGTGTACATTTAATACCAATTTGGCTTCATTTCAAATTGACCCCTGTACTACACTGTTAGATATTTCCGTAAATTAAGAAAACAGATTTTCCGTAAATTTACGGAAAATCTGTTTTAGGAAACAATTAAATAATTAAAAAAAAAAACATAAAAAAAAATGTTAATTTACGGAAATATTTTTTTTTACGTTCCGTAATTGTTAATGTAATACTATTTGAATTTTTCCATATATGAGACAAATTTCTGTAAAATTACTGTCAAAGTGCCGTTATTGACAGATATTCTGTAAATATATCCTAAAGAGTCTGGAAATTCTGCTGCCAGAAATTTCCGTAAATTTACCGAAAATTTTCTAACAGTGTAATGTACCCCCTTATTTTACAATGTTCCTTACATCCCAGAGGTTGGACCCAAAAGTTATGATTCAGCACCCTTCAAACTATATAAACACATCTTCAAACATTTTTCTCAAAACTCCGAGAGTAAGATTCTCGTTTATAACCCTACTACGGTGTAGTGATTGTTCTGTATCATCTCCTCAACCTAGGGAATTTACATTCTTTCCCTTTGGTAAATGGAAAGATTGATGTACCAAACCTTTTAGCTGTGATAAATTCGATATGTAGCAACAAAATACTCTTGTCAAATTGTGAAAACTAGGACGATTTTAAATGTGAACTAGATTTAGAATTAGCTGTAATTTAAACCCGCATGTCACTCTTACAAGCGCAATAAAACTTCTAAATCTAGGGTATTTGGTGCTTAAAATAACCTTAATGATCGGATAGGTAGATAGATAGATACTTCCCAGAAAACTCGTGTCGCAGCATAAAAATTGGATAGCATTTCAATAATATTCACCACATTCGCATTTAAACTAAGAATTAAGAAGATGATTCTAAAATGCTTGAGCTAACGGACCTTAAGGTAAAGCATGCCTTGTAATTATTTATTAACGCCAAATTGCACATCAGATATCATGTGACTTCTCTATTCAGACATCCCATATATTTCATTAAGTTCATTATTGCATTTATCCCTTACCCAACATACCAATGAGATGGCTCTATGTCACGTAACTCTAGCCACGTTGGTAGTAACACAATACTTGATTTATATACTTGTTAATGATTGATATATTTGCCAGTACTTGTTATACATTCAATATTTAGGGTTACGCGGGTAAATGTATGGTGTTTATTAGTTATCTGATCTGCAATATCGACGATAGAAAACTAAGTGGGATGATGGATTTGGTCGCGCCCCAGAATTATCATAATAAGAAATGATAAGAAATTACTATCCTGAAAAGACCAGTTCATTTTGTATTGTTATTATTCTGAAACGTACTAACGTCAATATTTGCCAAGAGTTTGTAATTGCACCCTAACAAAGTACTCTGATTACAGCGAGATTTGATAAATAAAAATGATATTATACTTAGTCTGTTATTATCACAAAAAGTCAACGCTGTTATGGCTTTTGGATGCCAAGAGGTTGTCTTATATTGTGCTCACGTTGGCGATAATGCCAAAAACCAGACACAGGGTTCGACCCTGATCAGTTATTGCATATCCGCCAATTTGTATTTTTGACCAATTTTCCTAGATTTTGTGGATTTCGAAACCGAAGATGAAATTTTTCTTCAATTTGTTAGTCTTAAATTACTCCTTATCGAATTATCTTTCATATAAAACATGTCAATGGCTTCTCTTCCACCTTAAATTTCTTCTGGATGACTATTTTTGTAAGCACCTAAAAACAATAGCTTCACGGTCAATTTGCTAGTTTTGTTGCATTTTGAAGCCATGGACAAAATTTTTTCTTCAAATTTTTCAGCCAACAAGTAATTCTGCGACAATTAGCTTACATATAATACAAGTTAAATGCTTGTCTTCGACTTATTTATAATTCTGAATAAATGATCGAGCCGTCTATGTAAATGAAACCCTGTGCAGACACCATGAAAAAAAAAATATAGTTGCAAACTTCCAATAAAAAATATAGTCATAATTCTAATAATTACCTCACAGACTATTTTAAAATCATGTATAACTTAATTTCTCCCCCAAAAGGCACTTCTTGCGCACACCTCTTCATTTAAAAAGCTTAGTGCCTTTTTTTTTAAATCTCGACCCATGATTCATTAAAGGTAGTGATTTTTAATAACACTAGCACAAATCAGATTAAACGTGTTAATCAATATTATTTTCATCATAATTGGGGTGGAGATGAGTTAATTTGAAATGAAACAAATGGGAGCTTTCCAAATACTACATGAGAAAATGTTAGAAATCCAGAATGCTTAAGAGGCAAAAGAGCATTTTTGGACTGCAATGTGAGATAATATACCCTTCCACATTTTTTTTTTCTGATCGTGGCTTAGAGATGTTTGCAACGTTTTAGATATAAAGGAATATGTACGCCCCTAAATTAAAGGATTATATTCTTGTTGCCATGCAATGTAATATCTCTTTAAAATGACAGGAGGAGGAGTTTTTGAAGATACAAATTCTCTCAAATTGCACTGATCGGTTGTAGATCACCTACCGAGAACGTTTCGAAGTTTTATTGGACAAACAAGCACGAAAGAAAACCGCAAGTTTTGAACTTGCCTGCTATCCTAATCGTCCCTATAGGAAAGCATGATTTGAATTTCTGTCCTGCACGACAGAAATTACTATAAATCATCATCTCATTACATAAAGACGGCGTATTCGGCTTATTGACTTCAGGTGTGATCTAATACATTGGTAAGCATTCTAAATGCAAATAACCTGGGTTCGAAAAAAATGAGGGCGCTTCTCTCTGGAAATGTCATCATGTCTCTTTAATATAATACACACGCACACACACAAATAAGTCGTGAACGCTTCCCGATTGAATTGCCAAATGGCGAAGCTTTCGTAAAAAGCTTCCGGTTAATTATTTTCTTATCCTTTATGGTCATTTTAGAAAAAAAAAAACACGTGAAGGTTGCATTTTCATCGTAGTTACCAATGCAACTCTGCAAAAAGCCCAAAATATCGGGATAATCGGGGCGCTCTTAAAAAATGTGCTGTTGTTAACTTGTGAAATTACACTATAGCGTCTATTTTCCTTTAACAAAATTCAAAACAAATTAATTTCTAATGGATGGTAGACATATACATGGCGCATTTTCCCGGCTATTTCATTTTGGAAGGACATTTCCAACAGCTGTTGAATTATTATCGGAGATCTCCGATATTAATTATTCTAATTATATACAAATTCCCTTTTTGCGACACATAGGTAGTTTTGAGCTCTGCCATTCAGAGTTATTGTTTACTGGTCAATTACCAATGCAACTCTGCAAAAAGCCCAAAATATCCGGATAATCGGGGCGCTCTTAAAAAATGTGCTGTTGTTGCTTTGTGGCTATTAAAGGCGATGGTGTAATACGCAAGTTAACTACGGAAAGATATTTCGCGACCCGTACGCGTGGGGGTATGCGGTCGCACCCCCCCCCCCCCAAATTCCACAAAGGGGGCAAAAGGTTCACATTTTTGCTTAATGTTTTGATAAATAGGTCCAAATTTACAGAAATTTTGACAAGAAAGTCCACTTTTTGGTGAAGAGATGTTCAAAATGTCAAAAAAGGACCATTTAAAAAGCATTTGGTCCACATTTAAAAAAAAACCTAGTCAATCAACTGAAGTAATGATCTTTTGAGACTTTTGAAAATGCTTTTTTTGTCTTTGATATGCCCTCAGTCAGCCATGAAGAAACAAATGTCTCTAATTTTCACACAACAATTACCTAAAAATCATTTAAATATTAACTAATCATGACTTGGACAAAGTTACTACATAAGAAACTAGGAGCGGTTGTTTAGAGGGGACTCACTTTTTGTGTGGTTTTTATTTGGGTCTAAATCTTAGGTTCAGTCTTACGCATTTTACGCTGTTCTCTTCCTATTTCTACTATTTCCCTTTTCATCTTCCTTTTTTTTTGCTCTCTCTTTCTCTCGCCTCTTCTCGCTTTCCTTTCCTTCCTTTCTTTTCTTTAGAGTCGTTGGGAGTGGGGTGGGGGAAGGGTGTTCCACCCCACACACCCACCATAGTGACGGCCATGTAAGTAGATGTTCTATTTCTTTTCGTTTCATTTGATTCATCACCATTTTGTAGCAGTTTGTAGTACATGGCGATTACGACACACAACCAAGCAAATAATTTGTGCACTGTTAAAAATGTTCATTAAAATAACAGCGTTTTGACTGGCAGCTGGGACTCACAACAGTTAAAATCACGTTTTTTAAAGTCATTTGCACGTTTCGAGTCCCTTTTTACAGTTATTTGCACGATTTGAGTCCCGGCTAACAGTCAAAACGCCGTTATTTTAAGATCATTTTTAACAGTGTGGTTGACAAGGAAACCACTATGGATAACGAGAAACATATTCTAATTGCAACGATTTGAATACATAGTAGTTGTATATTTGAAAATGTTATAGAGAGACCGTCACTTACCATTTTGTTGGTGTCAAAAGGGTCAGTTTAATATCGTCAATGATTAAAACAGTCAACGAACTTCTAGTAAGTAAGGGTAGTATGCACTTTTGACAACATGAACTTTTAATGTTGACCCTGTACAAATTGAGATTGACCTTTATACATTTTTGTCACTTTTACCCTATAACTCCAAAACCAATGGTGTAGGTGGTACAAACATACTTTTTGGAATCCTTATGACTAGACGAACAATATGGCATACATTTCAACATGATTGGAGCATTTTAAAAAATTTGACCCCTGTGTAAACTTAAATTGCCCCCTATTGAAAAACTGATACCACAATTTGAGAGTACTACCTACCCTGCATTGATATGTAGAGGTTTCCATACTACACACACATTTTTCCACCCCTTTTTTCTGTGTGGGAGGTAAACGAACTCCTTAAATAAGGCCCCTATGATATTCTGCTCCTCCTCTAATATGATTTCAAGGCCAGAACTAGAGACATCACCTGCTAGTACCATGCGTTTTAATCCTGCATATACACAAGCCCCGAAAGAAGGACGAATACATGAACATTCCGATTCTTAAAGTGACATGCTCAAAGTTTACATTTTACTATTTTAAATAAAATACCACTTCACATAAATTCACAAAAAATATCGCTTGTATGTAAAATTATAATAAAAGTTTCGATAGATAATTGAAATTTAAATATACTACGTGAATCAAAAAAAATGTGCAAGGATTAAAGATGACCTTCACCTTGATAAAGCCACCAGATCATAGATTTGTTGTTGTTTTAATAAAGCAAATCTAATACACTTCCAAGTGTTAAAAAAATGAAAAAAAATGACTGAAAAATTGAGCCAGATATGGCAAATTTTGTAAGCAAACCTCTTTTTCCTGCATTCCAATGGGATTTATACAGTTAAGCAAGATATTACGTTAATGTATATACGATATACTGGGTATAGTACTATGAAAGTAATGAGGTGAGCGTTCAGTCGCAATTATCAATGTAACTGTAATTTATTGTGGAATTGGCATTGTAAATGTTCACACAAAATCCCTCCCAATCAATCCTGATGGAAATGAACAGAGTTTTCAACACTACTACTGTAGTCCAGGTATAGATACAAGCTATGCCAATAAGGGACTAAACTCTTAGCAATATCCTAAACAATGGGAAGATCTTGTTTTCTTGCTCTGCAAAAGGTGAATTGGTGTTTGGATTTGTAAAATCAGTTGGCACATTGGTATAAATAGATTCATTGATTAGTCTGTAGTTGAAATAATCAAGAAAATGTAACATTAAGTTGACCAAGACAATAAGACATCATGATATTAATGATATTGTACATTCTCACCAACACAAGTTTAATGTGTGTAAATCCCATAGGAATGGAGAAAAAAGGGGTGTGCTTACAAAACCTGCCATATCTAGCGTATTTTTCAGACGATTTCTTTCATTTTTTCAACACATGAAAGTATATTAGATTTGTTTTATAAAAAACAACAACAAATCTATGATTATAGTGATTGCATTATGGTCAAGCTCATCTTTAATCCTTGCACATTTTTTTTAATTCACGTAGTATATCAACGCCAATAACTACAAAACCGGTTTGCAAGGATGAGCATTATATTAATTAGCAACGTAGTATCGGCACTGTGGCCCTGGGGGATACCTTGTTTTCGCAAATTTATTTTCTGGGGGGCATGGGCATTAAATGGAATTGCCAAAACAATATCATACCATATAGAGTTAACCTGCTCATGGTATAAATAGCGCGGTCAATTCAAGTGACTTGTCTGGGCCGTGCCTTATCATTAAAATGAGGCCATTGTGTTGTCTCCCAGAGTAAGTTGGTAAGAAAACTGTTTTATATCAACCTAAGTGTTTGCACTCATTCCACTACATCGGCATAAGCTAATAGGTATTTGGGTACTTTTGGCTGTCTCATGTTGCCTCTCGGTAGGCTATGAAGGACAAAACGTCCATCTAGACATCACTTACAGGCTCCATTTGTACATGTTTGTTTTATGAAAGACGTTGACACTCTTACTCATTCAGCCGTTAATGGAAAATTTGACCTACCCTCCTCAATACTTACAAGTGCTTTTGTTTATTTTTTATTGATTATATTTATTTATTTATTTATTTGTTTATTTATTTATTTGTTTATTTATTTATTTTTGATTTAAAACGTCTATATCGTTGCTGTGCAGGAAAACCTGATATGTGCATGTGGACTGTAAAATCAAAACATCAAGCAAACCTGTAGCAAAAAGGCAATGACAAACCTCATATGTAGCAATTTCATGTTGAAATTTACAGGACACACAAAAAATGAACGATTGGCTGAAAAAAAATATTACGCACAAAGAGAAGTTTTTGTATTTTAAATGATTCAGAGATGAAATAATTTTCATTTTGAAATGGAATTGATTCGCTGTGATTTCTAACACAAATTTAGGTGACCAAAAAATTACACTTATGAGGTTTTATTATTGACGCCCACTTTTTACATAGGAGGTTTTGCATTTGACGTTTGACGTTAAAATGACGAAAAAAAAGCATATCTCAAAATGACAAAAAAGTCAGTTAGAACCTTGTATTCTCAGCTCACGCAATGTAGATTATTTCTATACATTTATTGGCCATTCATGTTATATAATTCTCGGCACGCCATGTGATATAATTTCATCAGGGTCTAGTTCAGGTTTGTCGCAAGTAATCTGTGCCTGTTCTTGTTTACGGATCGAAGCTGATGGATTGTGACAATTTGTGGGTTAATATATCAATGTAGGACAGATATACAGAGGTAATTTTATCATTTAGGAACGAAAATCTTAAAACTTAAATTTAATCGCTTGCCAAGACATTGGATAAGTGAGATGCAATAATTTTGTATTTAGCTATGATGGGATTTGCTATGAAGCGTTTCATTAAAAGAAAAGCAACTGTCAAGATTTTAAGACACACCCGACCTGACTTGCTTTTAAAAAAATACAGACGCTGATTATTTGATTCGTTTGTCATTTTTATACAAATAACCTTGATATTCGGCTAAATAGACAGTTGCAGACAGAAAATCGAATATGTTTTTATTTTCTTAAATAAACTGAAAATCGACTTATACCAAAGCTTCTGTTCTATTAAATGCAATGTGGAATTTTAAGATTCAATATTATTTGTGAGACATTCATGAATAACATTATCATCATTTCGACACATCAGATGTATGCAAAGTAATTTCATGCGTCTTTGGGAGTACTTCGGTGGAAGCATTAGTGGAAACAGTGTTTAGATCGTTCAAAGTAGACTCCTATCAGTTTGCTTCATTGCAATGTAGATGTTTTTAGATGTTGTACTGTCTGCACAATTGTCAATTCAAACGTGTGTCTGTACGTAGATACACGTCCACACACGTACACAGAAAAAAAAAAACCCCCCCCCCAAAAAATGGAAAGTTTAATTGTTTTAGATCAATTATCTTTCAAATTCAGCAAAATATAATTAACAATACCTGCGGTATGCAAGTCAGTAAAATAACAATTACAGTGCTGGACTTTTCCGAATATGGCACTAATTGAATGAGCTGTGTTTGGCTTCTCTAAAATAGTATTGTTTCAGTCTTATGAGTGTTTCATTCCTTTAATCCCCTTCAATACCGTATTCTCTAATGACCAATTACAGTTTATTATATTCATCCAATCGCCCTTTTGATACATTTTTTGCAGTAGTTATTAAGAGCGAATCTCAATCTTAGGTTAAAACTTTTACCTTGGACTAGAGACATAGGACATTAAAGAAATGTAGGCAATTTTGACCAGAACCTGTCCTAGATTTCTAGACAGTATCCCTCTAGCAGTTGTTTTTCAATGAAATGTTACCCGATATCGTCTGGTCTGCCCACAAAATTGTGCCGGCTGCATGTCACACAGGCCAACCTTTACGCTAACAGTCTTGGTGTGCGGGCCCAGGACGTTGCCTAGCACGGGGACCACTGGGCGTAGTATAGTTAAAGAACGTGACGCTGGTTAGTACAGTCGATATCGTGGCCGAGATGCATGAGGTGTTTTCAAACATATTTGATGTGCAACGTCTTAACAGAACGTTACCTATTGTCCGAGTGGGCGATACTCTTTAGTAATGTATGTTGAATACCGGGATAGTGAGAAAGGGGTTTAAAATGTTTATACTCTCTATCATGCCGTTTGTTGTGAAATATGTTCACTATTGATATACAATGGTTCGCCCAAAATTAAAGGGCCATTATTCGTGATCATCAGCTTCGTCTCCACGACTTTGCCTAAATATAGTATGTGTGGCCAAGTGGAGATTTAATGAGAGAATTGTAATTTGGATTTATGCCCATTAAACGATAAAAATTACCACGCATGGCCTTGCCGGACAATAGATCCCGAACATCAAATCGCTCTACCGGAATCAACTGATAATGTGAAAGTAATCTTTTGTCGAGGATATCCAGTGACAGAAACACAAAATGTGAGGTGGCTTGGGTTTCGAAAACACGGTTAACAACAGAGAGTATTTTAATGACGAACGGTATTTAAATAGCTTTCTCCAGAAATCATTTTCAAAGACGCTTCCATTCTGGAAAGTCCGAACAAGATTGCTCACAAGTGCATTTTTTTTTACATGTGGTATAAAGGGCAGTGAATGAATTTGATTTGAAAATATTACAGGCAATACGATTCATCTAACTTTACCACTTAGCTGTCTACTGCTATGAAAGACTTAATAAGTAAAGTTAATTTCTTTGCCTAGAGAATGTAACAAATCTGGAATTTCTACATACGGAGTTCCCTGTCAATGCTGCGTATAAAAATGAGTTGTGTACCGATGGTATTATGAAATGCATTTGTCTAGATACACAAATAAAGTGTAAAAAATTGTCTATTCTTCGCATCAATCTATTGAATTTGCAAGCACACCATTCGTCTCTGACGCTACGATGCCATGTCTCAAATTTACAATTGAGAGTGAAAAATTAGGTAATTGGGTACAAAAGTGTCAAGCTTTTTTTTTTCTTTTCTTTTTTTAGTTTTGAAAACAATAGCAAGCAAGTGTTTAATGCTGCGTATGGTAGTAATCAAAAATATTGATACTTCGAGCTATCTCTGTCACTCTGATATTTCACCCCTGAGAATTTTACCCGGTGCGCTCATTAGCGTTTTTAAAGCCAACTGCTCTGCATTCAAGTTTCCTCAAAGGATTTGTGATTACCAACGTCGACAGACTCAATTAACCTATACGTTTCGTCCAGAGATGAAAAAACAAATCTTAAAAAAAGAAGAAAGGAAAGAAAAAAAACAGAAAGAGGTTATTTACGATACAATCTTGTATCATTTTTTGAGGATTATTGGTTAAGCCATATACCTGTGGGTAATATGGTACGTCAATCACTGGCAAACAACGTTAGTTTGTCTGCGTAATTTTGAGGGACAAACCAAAGCCAAGTGTGCGATTCATTTATTGATACTTCAATATCGACAACTTTAAATAGCATGAAAAATATCTCTATCTTTGAGAAGGCAGCAATTAATAGTATTCACGTTCGGACAAATTTCAGGCCGTTGCGTAACCAAAGTCTGAAAGCATCGTAATTTATATGTGTGTTATGTTTTGTTGAATTGTAACTGTTGACCATCATCACGAGAGACCGACATTTGTTACAAGTAGTTGAGTTTAAGAAGATTTACCTTCAAACTATATCTAAACAATTATTTAGATCACAACTCTACCGATACTGGGGACATTCTCAAATATTGTAGGGATTAATCCATTTCTTCTTGTGCTGAATGGCATATTTTATTTCACAAGGTCATTTTGGTACCAATGTGCATAGTTATGTAAAAAATATACAAATTAGGCAAGCGCAGGAAATTCCTGAACAATTAAAATACTGAATTAAGGATATTTACGTAAAGTAAGACAATTTTAAAGTAATTACGTAATCTTTGAATGTTATGTTCTATTGTTAATGGATACACCAATAATACACCCATTTTCGGACCATTTATAAGAAGATACTGTGGAAACTCAATCACACTACGTGTATTTGTGAAACAGGTTAGGGATATAGCTCGAGTTTTTGTCATTTTACTCTGCATTTCTTGTAGAAGATACTGTGGAAACTCCATCACACTACTTTGTATTTTGAAACAGGTATAAGGTATTAGCTCGAGTTTTTGTCATTTATACTCTGCATTTTTTGTTTCGGCATTTGAATTCCTGACTTTTTTTTTCTGACGTTATCACTTACCCTATTCCAGAGAGTCAATCATAATATCTGTTGCTTTTCATTTACTGATATAATAAAACGCGTCAGGGGTGAAATTAGTTCAATTAAAATAGCGCAACGATAGCAAACGGCGCTTACTCATTTTACCTAACGTACACATGCATGTTTACCACAAATGCCATGTTAAAGCAATCATTTCAAGACCCAATAAAGGCGGGCGGTGCTAATAAAAGAAAACGATCACCATGTTAATGGACTTCAACATCAATTGCATTTAAATAGCGTCTTCTGAAGATTGTGTCATGATAGCGTCCTTACACCCCAATCTGTGGCGGTTGAACAGGATTCTATGCCAATTTTACTTAACTTTACAAAAATGAAAAATTTCGCGATGTACTTAGGTGTCTGGAATTGCGTTATTGCACTTTTGAAAATGTTGATCTTATTAGTGATAAAAACTTGCGCCCGCCTGAATGAATGTTCGTGGAGACACTATAAAGGGGCCCGTTCCCGAAAATCAGTCCGTAAGACCTACGTGCATACTAGGTCATGCCTGATGGACCAATTTGGCCAGAGCAAACTGTGTACTGGTATGAAAAGTCTGTTATTAGGACAACGCAATGAGTTAGTATACACTAGGGTTAAGCAACGAGTTTGGGGAACTGACCCGAGGTCCACCTATCTCTGGTTGCCTCTGTTTTATGTTAAAGTTACGTTAACGGTTTTTAAGTCGAAAACTTCAAATCCATTACAGGCAATATTGAAACCTGTAATAGGGCACCTTCATATGTTAGTAGGTCAAAGGTCCATTCCAAGGTCCATGTGGGGGGATATAAAATAATCCAGAGCACTTCTTAAAGGTCACCATTGTTTCACTTGACATGGAACAGTAATTTCCAAAGGCCTGTTCCTTCTGGATACCATGGATATGGCAATCAGTAGGACTGCGTTCTAGAGCTCCCCCTCAATTCAACAATAAATTTATGTTCATTAATTTGTTCAATCTTTTTTATCATATTCTTTAGTTTTCAAAGAATTCCTCTCAAGACTTGACAAAATACAAATACGTTTAATTTTGACTCTGTGAAGAATTTTCTAGAATATATTTCAGCAATTTCAGCTCAGACCTAGGCAACACAATGGAATATTTCGAAAAGTTCAAAAACATCACACTTTGGCACAATACTGATCGAAAAACAGGCCGAGATACTTTATATAGACAGTGTGCCCCCCCCCCCCAACAAAAAAAAAAAACAAACGCAAACACTTTGTTGCCATAATTTTGTCACTAGGAAAAAAAAAGCATTACGACTACTGTTTTTGTTGTACGAAGACAGGACTGTTATGAAACTCCTGAAATCGAGTCAATAGTTTTTTGAGCGATAGACCCCATGACCCCGCAATCCAAGGTGACCAGGCAGGACCCATTGTTAACCCAAAGTGGGCACTAGGAAGTTCAATTTGGCCATGTGCGTTCAGAACAACCAAGGAATCTAAGTCCACCCACCATTTTACTACTGTTATTTTTTTTTAATAACTGGTTCTGCAATGATAAAACGTATCAATTTCTCCAATGGTAATAACAGTTAACAAACGTGCATTTAATACTTAAGTGACCAGGGGTTTTCACTCCCGTTGGTGCCAAGGGGGGGGGGGGGGGTTCCATGGGACCCCCTATGGAAACCACTTTCCCGAGGGAATTTTTGTACGAAATTCATATCACATGTGAAGGGTCATAAGACAACCCCAAATCAGCAATAAAAAATGAAATTTGTTATTTGGGCTGCAAATTCGGGGCAAAACATTGTTTTCAAAACACGCAAAAAATGGGCAAAAAGACTTAAAATTCAAATGAACCTGCGCTTACATCAAACTTTTTGAAAAATTATTTTATGTTGATATCTACTCAAGAAGACCCAAATTACATATATTTAACAAAAAAATTGAAGTTTTAGGAATCCTGTATTTTTAACGGGTGTTACAAAATACACATCATTTTCCCATAGACTTTGTACAGTAACGGGTTTAGCAACGTCCACAATGAAATTGTTTGTTTTCAGCACATAAAGGGTATTTGGGTATGAAAAGAAGCGCATTTAAAAGTTAGACAATTACAACAAATTTTGTCGCAAAAATCCCACGCGTAAAGCGGCCAGCGCGAAAACAAATTTGGAGGGTCCCTAGGAACACCCCGGTCACTTTTAAGTGTTAAACGGACTTGGAATTCATGATCAACAAACAACTCATATTGTCCACATTAGACAACATTGGATGATTAGAGCTAATTAATCATCATTAGATTTGTGACAGCACACAAAGAGTTATCTTAACCAAAAATTTAATGACAAAATGAATACTGATATTGTTATTGGGTTTTGAGTTGAAAACAAATGTTTTACTTCATAAAGTTTGTAATGTAACAAGCAAGTTGCAATCCAACGCATATCTATTTTTAACATAGAGTTTGTTGATGACTTAATCAATAGTTTTATCTTATATCGATTTGAGATGCATTTTATAACCAAATAAATTGATGTTTTATCATTATCAGTTGAATGGTAATTTTGTAAATGCAATCATTTGATCTAGTAGAAGTTGTTCTACAAAAAAATGGGCAATTAAATTTTATTGTAATCAAAATTGTATTTGCAATTCTGTTCTTCAGTGCCACCCTTGTGGTTACCAGCTCTTTATTGTGGCAAAATGGTCCTGTGGGTTACTTCATAACTGGGTCATATCGTAAAAACGCTATCGTTATGAAATTTTCAGGGATATTAGCTAACAGTCCACAAACAAAACTACTCTATTGAAGCTGTACAAGGTTTTAATGTATGCGTAAATCGATTCTAGTCACCGACGCGAGTCACCGACGGCACTTCGCGCCTGTGTAATACATTAAAAAAGCTGTAGTTTATGGGATTTTATTGGCAAAATTGCTGCAAGTATTTTCTTGTAAGATTTACGGTAAAATATACAGTGAATTTGGAAACCTGTAAAAGCTGTAGTTTGTGGGATTTTGTTGGCAGAATTGCTGACAGTATTTCCCTGTAAGATTTACAGGATTTTTCCTGTATATTTTAGTGATTAACCGGATAATTGAAAATCCATAATGGTGTATATTAAATGTTGCTATAATTCAAAGTTCAAATAGGAGCTCTTCTTTTTAATTTAGTCGTAAGAGGCCTGTAAAATTGAACAAAAATAATTTCAAATTACAGCTAAGTAATGTCCTTTTCCTGATCCTTTTTACTGTAAAGTATATGTAATTTGTACAGCGCAGGTTATTTCGCCAAATACAAGATATTAGTAGTGGTAATAAGTTTAAACAAAAATGTGCATTGTTAGCTGTGTTCTTTACTAGACGTAGATTGTAAGATAATTTGACTAAGTGGCAATCAGTTTCGAATCGAGGCATTTGAGTTTTATTTTATTTTTTTAGACGTAATATTTAATTTAAAGGTTCTTTTATTTTGTAAGGATACAACTATACTTTTCATGAAAACAATTCCTAGAACTATAATTGTGGTATAAGATACGAAAATGTATTGAAAGTGCAATACAATTTAAGAAAACACCTTAATTACATTTCGAGGACAAAGGCATCAGGAAACGGTTTGAGTAATTGTGACTCAAAACCATCAATCGTAAATACTCAATTCAATGATTTTGATCTCATAAAGGCTGACTCAGGGATTTTGAAATATAATTTTTGCGTGTACTTATTAAAAATATTCATCTAAAAATAAAGATAGTCACTTAAAATGCTGAATTCCAAAGTTAGAGTTAAATCGGAGTTTTCGTTTTCATGCAGTAACATTTTTACGCACCAGTATACACAGTTGCCATGGATACGTTGTATAAAAAAATTCCCGGATCCCGAATTTTATATCCACATTTGTGTGATTTTCTATATGAGGGACTTCATTGGGCTGTTGTTATTTGCACACAAGTGATTAGGGTATGGACACGCATTGTGTATATGCAAAAAACATGAGTGTTGGAAAATGAGTTCACCCTCATCGGGAAAGCTCTGAGTCAGCTTATGTTGATAATGCCTTATTTTAATATCCATGAAGCGCAGTACCTTTATCTCCTTTAATACATGGTAAAGTTTAAACAAATTATTAAGCTTGCTCCACAAAAAAGGGGACAAAACCATATATGGTTCGTCCCGATTGGAAATTATGAGTAAATATTTAAAACATCCGACCATGCTAATACGTCAATGGAATCCTCATAAGAAATATTTACAAAATAGTTAGGTGGTGTACTTAAGCCATCACCACATTCTTTTTCCAGACAGAAAAAGGCCTGAAAAAACGCATGTTATCCACCCTTTGAACAAAACCTAATATTACAATAATCCTTTTGAAAAATGTCAAAGAAGAAATTTAATTACGAAATAGAAATGGCTGGCAGACATTCGATAAAAGCGAGCCCCAACGCCATTTGCCAAAGTATTTGTGTTTCAAATATCTAATAACATTAGGTTGTAGAGTAGGAGCATTTAAGGGATTGCACTTGGGTCGTTTTGAGTGTAGGTTGATCCGCATGTTTTAGGAGTAGCATTGATACAAAACACCCCCACATGGGCAAAACTTCTGTGTAGCTAACAGCATGTTAAATTTCACGTACGCTTAATGATTGATACGTTTTTCGAGTGTGGGTATAGTTGACTAATAAAGGTCCCACATTGAAACTATTGGACGATATTATACGTTGATCGTCTATCACGTCTAAAACGAATGATTAGATGTGGATCAAGCGTTATGCACTAGCCTGGCAAGGCTAGGGGGCTCTAAAATCAAAATATAATGGAGCTCTTTAATCCTTTACACCTTGCTGAAACACATAGATATTACTGTGTTAGCTTATTAGCTAAGACTATGTCCGGTAAAATAACACGACTGCTGATTCAATGGTGCTTTAGTACTTGTTACAGTAGTGCTGGATCAGTGGGTCAATGTAGGCAGAGCAGTTAATAGACTAAATCAAATTGGTCACTAATTATTCTAATACTCCCACTTGGGACTTCAGTAAAATTATTCGGATTCTCTGTTCACCCTTTCATAAAGTTAGCCAGGGCCGAAAAGGTGCGGATTTTTGCTAAATGTTGGAATCCTAAACCCCACCTCTCTTACAAAACGCTCCTTTTTGTTGACTTTTTGGAGAACATTAAATCACCAAAAAGTGACTTTATTGTCAACATTTCTCCAATTTTGGACATTTTTATCCAAAGAAACAGCAAAAAGTGGAACCTTTACCACTTTGTGGATTTTTTTTTTGGGGGGGGGGTTCCCCTCACGCACACACCCCCCCCCCCGCGTACGGGCATGAGTTAGCTGTTTTTTTCAAATAGCTTGGTTCCACGAATCATGTCGCATTCAGTTCATTTAGTTTCCTAACAGTATAGCCTAAAGAACTTGCCAAAAAACCACACATAATATGCAGACTTTGGCAGATATGATGCAGACATACTTAGAGAGTATGGCCTTTTTTATATAAGTCAGCCCGGACCAGTTTTGCGCACAAGGGGTAGGTGGAGAGAGTTAGCAAAAAATTCATTGCTTACCAAGTTTGGTAAATATGTGGGGATCATCACCTGGGTGGAGGTAGAAATCAGAAGTGGTTCAATTTTTTTATGGGCCAAAAAAGGTCAAATTTTGACCCAAATAGGAAAAATCGAGAATGGTGATGTATTTTATTACCACTTATATTAAACAATGTATAGGTATTATTTTTCCCCACTCTATAGCGGTGGCTTCAAGAAGAATTTGAATGTTGGAATCTCGGGTCAAATTGACCCCCAGAAAGGGCCAAAAGGGGTTAAAATTGGCCCAAATGAGGTAAAACTCAGAAACATGATGATGTATTTATTCCAACTTAAAAGTATTCTTTTTTCCCTTTTTTAGCAGAAATATTCAAGAAGAATTGGAATGTTGGAATCTAGGGTCAAATTTGACCCAGAAAGGGTTAAA
>JAMKCH010004373.1:0-85840 GCA_023653785.1 Ophioderma brevispina | reverse complement strand
CTAGTAATAAACCATCTATTAATGTAGGACATATGCATGCGTTAGTATACATATGGTTTACGTATTAGTTTCGCGACGGTTTCACAAATTGCTATCCCATTAAAACTTATGATGGGGTAATTTGAAGTATAACTATATCTCACTGCCTTTTCATTCCAAACTCGAAATTGAGTTTTATCAAAGTAATATTATTAGTAATGCAACTTAGCATAGTATATGTGCCGGCTTGGTTTATATAACAGGGCGTTTCTCAATGCTTGTACTTCCCGCAAGTTATATTCACCCCGGTCCAGCGGCTTAATTATCGATCTGGTCTGTCTGGTGTTTTGAATTTGGTTGGCCTTCGGGTTGTGTGTTCCGCTTAATACAAGCGAATGCCTTTAACAATCCCTTAAGAAAACTACTTGGAGTAAAGAATTATCCATGTCTTCTACTTTTTCTTAAATTAAACGACAAGATCTTGAAAGGTTACGAGTAACGTACATTAAGCTAAATTGCATATATACATACATTTCAGACGTTTGTCGTAATTACACTGAGCTAATACAACAGAAAAGCTGCCAAGCCATCAATATCAAACTGTGACATTTCTTAGTCTGATAATCGTATATCAATGTGTACAAAATTATGTAAGTCAGTTATGGAAATTCGTTATGTTGCACTATAGGTCCGTCAAATTACGAGAAATAATGATTTAACAACCCAAACGAATCGTTTTTCCTTCATAATTGTATTGAGAAACCTTTGCGAATAACAATATCAAAGATTAGTAAAAATCACAGCAGTGGAAATTGATGACGAAATCCAACAAATAAAGCAATATTAGCACATTTTTTGAAGAGTGGCCCCCAATTTTCAAAATTTGATATTTTGCAAAGTTAGTGGCAATTGTCCTAGGACTATACCCTGCGAACGAGAATCTAAAAATCCGTATTTATCACGAAATAAGCGTTTTTGTAATTAGAATGGGATTCCCAGATGGGGCTTAAAACGGCGAGGGAAATGCTACGTTTATGTCTGTCCATAGAATGTGCCACCTCGAAAAATAACCTCTAACTTGGCTTTTCCTGAACTAATAAACAATGAGGCGTAGACACGTACATGGCTCTATTTCCCAGCTGTTTCATATTGAAGGCCGTTTCCCCAGAGCTGTTGTATTTTATTAGCGGGGATCCCCGATATTTTATTCTAGTACAAAATTCCTTATCGTTGTGACCATAGACATTTTCCTAGCTTACCATTCACAGGTAAGTTTACTACCAGTTACCAATGCAATCGTGTAAAAATCTCCAATTTTTGACAAATTGGGGGCGCTCTTCAAAAAAATGTGCTAATATTGCTTAAAGCATTCTACGCAAAATCACAATGATTTTGATGACCACTTTGATGAAGTATCTGACTGGATATAGGAAACATTGATGAAATAGAGGTGGAAATTATATGCTGAGGTTTCAAGTAAGTGTGGATGCTATCGCGTTCGAACTGTCGAGCATATATGTGTATCAAGACTGAGTTCACGCACTTCTCAACATGGAATTGTAAGCCGTAAGTAATTTAAATTCACATTTTTTGGGGGAACTTTGAAGACAGTTTTCCATGCATCAAGCTAAATATACCGAAGTGTCTCTAAAAAAAACCTCACGAGCCCTCTATTTCACGAAGAGAAAACGTAAACTAGCTAAATTACTACACACTGAGAAGTGGCATTTCGTTAGTGTCCCCGACAACCCGAAAAAATCTTCCCAAAAGAACAAATATTGACCGAGTTATGGTCGATTGAAAATTTGGTACCACTTTGTCATTTTATCCAACGGATTGTTACTACTGTTTTAGTCGCTTATTAGACAATACACCTCCTACACGCTCATGCTTTCGTTCATGGTTTCCTTTTTCTTTTCTTTTTCTTGACAAAGGTCAATTCTTATATTGAAAAGGTATTTCATTATTAGAAATTAACAAGTCTTGGCCATTTCGTCTTTAACTGCGGCCCCTATGCTCTCAATCGGCTGCTGAACGGAGGGACTTAAAAACAAAAATCTCTTCTGGTGTAAAAGACACACTGGCCATATTTAGAAAATAGTGCGCCCTCAAGATTTTTGACATATATCGATTCTATTAAGGGCTACATTTGAAGTTAAAATGTTAGAAAATTTAATTTGATAAAAACCAATGTGCGTGCCACTTCAAAAGCAATATCAGCACACCATAATTAGAAAGCACATCTTCTAAGGGCAGGTGCAAATTGTTTTAATTCCATGCTTACACCAAGCAATAATTGTAGTTGAGATGTAATGCATTAGCAGACGACCAGCGCAGCGCCGAAAGTACTAGTTAAGTGTTGCCCCTACACTCCGTGCTACAGTTAGCATGGTTAGTGTAAAACCAGCCGTTCACTAACGGAAACATTTTGTTATCGAAATCTTTACTTTGTTACATCCTAAGGATTTTAAAATGATTTTATTTGCACTATTGCGAGATATGCTTAATAGCTATAGGACAGGAACGCTCACATATTTCCAAGGAAGAAGCCACGATTACAGGTAATAAAAGTATCTCAAGATAATAAATTATCCCGAGATCTTTTCTACCACGAGCTGTGTTACGGGGCAGCGAATAACGTGTAGTTTGGCGCCGGACCCCCTCCAGGTGTATACATTCTATGGTGTTAAGGGCATTTTTCTGTCATAACTCTGCGAAAACCGTTTGCTGCAAAAAGTCGTTACCATAAAACGATTCCTATACACGTATGTTAACTTCACGAAAACAATAAGCCAGGTAATCGCGTAACCGGGGTGGTAATCAAAACAAAATATTAAATCAGGATAAAAACACACACCAACATTCTCATTCTCTATTTGCACTTTTGTCATGCTTCCGATCCTGGATAACAAGCCATCATCATCATCATCATCATCATCATCATCATCATCATCATCATCATCATCATCATCATCAACATCATCATCATCATCCTCAGCAACATCATCATCATCCTCGTTCGGCCGCATCACTATCATGATCATCATCATATTCATCATCTTCATCATCATCATCGTTCGTCGTCGTCGTCGTCATCCAGCATCTTCATCAGCTCATCGTCATCATATTCATCATTATCAATACTCTCATTCTAATCGTTACTTCTACATACGTGCATATACTGCATATTTGCAGCAAGTCACTCTGTCCTGACTCTGTCTTTGGGGGCTATGCGTTGTTCTGCCTAAGTCACAGGAATTGGAAATTACGTGACGAGGACGATAAGGGCAAGTAGTGTATAACAATGCTGCAGGAAATGAAATCAACAAAGGAAGAGATAGAAACAATGACAGACAGATATCATGAAGTAAGAGTACGCATAGTTAGAGATACAGGGGCCCAGAGAAAAAAGACAATGCGAACTAGACCACACCAATTAAAAAGAATCTTGCGAAGCTTTAGCTACTCTCATCGGAGGTCGATATTAAACGTAATGCAGGTTTTTATGAGTCACAACGGCCAGGAATTTTCGTTTTTCCCCTGACGTGGGAATGAAATTACTATTAATTTAAAGAGTGTAGGGGAACTCCTTCCACTGTTGCTTTGCGGTATAGTTGATAAGATTAATGCCACTTGGAAATATCATACAACGGCTTGCCAAGGCGTCTTTCAATGTCAAAAATCGTTTACTAGGTTCAACAAAAGATGCCAAATGTAAATATGGAGATCCAGTGGCTTGCCAGTAAGTGTGTCGTAAGATTTATATCGCAGCATAATGTGTGTTTTAGGTATTGCTGGAATCATTTTGACATCTGTACGTATAATATTCTCTATATATAGATATATATCTATATCGAATATTATCTATATAATCATAGCTATATATATCTATATATTCATATAGATAATATATATATATAATATATAATATATGAGATCACCTTAAAGATCGCTCGCATGCTGGCATTTTCTTGTACCGCTTTTCTTTCATCCCGCATTTAAGATCTCCTTCTGCGCACACACGTTGGACTTGCTGAGTACTTTGTTTCACACGCTTTTCTTTTATCCCCGCCCTTTGCGCCCCGTCCTGCCAAGCCACAGCTTTATATATATATCTATTCATATATATATATTTATATATATATTTATATATATATATAGATTGGTGTTGCCAATAGGTTGTGCAGTATGTTTTAGTTGAACACTATTCTGCTTCTAAACTGTACATGTTTCATGTAGGCCTTTGTTTTTATCAAACTAATACGATTAGCATTTTGGCATAGCGCAACTCATTGATTGACACTCTGTGTTCAAAACCAGGTGCGGCTGATGGGATGGTTATGGCTTACCGGTCATTGATTCCTTCATTTGTGGATTGCATTCAGCTCTGTGCTGCACTGTGCTGCGTGTGTGTGTGTGTGTGTCTGTGTGTGTAGGTGTGTGTGTAGGTGTGTGTAGGTGTGTGTAGGTGTGTGTAAGTGTGTGTGTGTAGATGTGTGTGGGCTGTAATGTAACAAATCAAAGAGAACTCAACTAATTATATGGGGTTTTTAAACAAGTTGAGAGCATACACTTATGATACAAACATTGTCGTAACATGAATAGGTATTACGGTGCTTTTGACACAAACTGCTTGGATGAACTTACAAATAGGCTACATTTCGGTATTTTAACGTACGTTACGTGTCCTTTTTACGCTAGTGAAAATGTCTACAGTTGTGAACAATCCTTTTGCAATTTTCGCCTTGGAGTATTTGTATGTTTCATGTTTTGTTAAAAACATAAGCTAGCTTTAGATACATTTATGCATCTGGTGTTAGCTTACATGACCTTCTTGATGAAACTATCCATATGTAAAGATTCACATTTTAGAATAAAGAGTCACATTTAGCAAATGTAATTATAATTTTGAAATTATACATTTATTTAATCATAATACTGAAAACAGACTAAACCCCGAGGAATATATTACCTCGAACAGAACAGATACGCATGAATCGCCCAAAGCAGCTCTGGGCAAAATTTGGACAAGCAGGTCGTCGAGACACGACCCTAGACCCTTTGGGAGGACCCAGACGTCTGTCTTTATTACGCCAAAGGGAGTATGGGACGAGATCGACACATGGAATATATCGGACTGGTCTTGGGAACTACAAAGATAATGATTGGCGATATGATATTCCAGAACCATCAGAGATCGCACACAAACAGGATACGTTTGCGATGTGTAGAGATCATCATGTTATCTTTCGATTTTAAATAAGTTTATGCGCTATGGATTGATTATAATGCCACAACGCAGGACCCTATTAATGGGGCCCGGACCCAGGACGCTAGGGGTTCAGGATCGATTTGGGTGTTTTCACAGTAAACGTACCTAAAATGTAACATTGTGTTCAAAATTTGGAGCTCATTAAGCAGTATTTTGTAAACTACTTCTCGATTGTTTTTGTTCAATGTTGATCTTTATTGATGGTATAGATATAAATTAAGAACTATTACTTTTCTACCTTAATGGTCTGAAAAGTATCCTACAGTGGGTATATGGGGGAAATGGTAACGATAGTAACATCTGAAAAGCTATATCTGAAAAAGTAGGCAGTGTACATTGCTTACACTGATGGCATAGTGCAGTTAGTATCCACTGTAAACGGGCCTCGACCTTTTGCCCACCCAACCAAATCATTGTGACATGAATCCATTCATAAGTTTGATCGTATGCGAATGATTCTCACTTCACAGGGCACCATCAAATCACTGTCAATGACATATGCTTATGGATGATCGATTACCAACACACTGTGTGCATGAACATTAACGAGTAGGAGGCCTTTTTTACACATGTTGCAAGCCTTGTTAGAACTGGTCGTTTTCGGATCTTTTTTCACACCGTATGTCAACCAATTCACCCCTTGCTAATATAAGATTATCTGGTTTGGTCCAGTTCTACGAGAGGTATATTAAAACCGTTTTGTCCACGGCAACCCGCTTGGAATCTGCCCAGCATCCACTTGGGTGAATTTTTGAATAAGTTTAGCATTACATATACACCTAACCAAAATACCACTCTTGTATAATTAACCATTTTGCGGATTTTCTTAATGTGCTATCATAATAAAAATTCACATATCGTCCGCTGGGCGGGAAAAACCTCATATGTAACCCCAGAGGTTAAATGCACCAACCTCATATGTTAAATAGGGGCCCCAGTGCTAAACCAAAACCTCATATTGCATTTTGGGTCACATCGGGTTCTAGCTTAATTTCAACTACAAATATGAGAGTAACCCTATGGCACTTTATTTCAGAATCTGGAGTAATAATTACCTAAAATAATTTAGAAGGAAAACCTTTCTAGTTGCATGGCATTACAGCAAATTTTCAGTTTTTGGGTTGGTCCTCTCGAAAAATGTTACAATGAGGTTTTTTTTGTCATTTCATCGTTTTACTACTGTGAGGTTTTTGCTTGTTAAGGTCAAATACTATGAGGTTTTTCCCGCCCAGCGACGATATGTTTTTTATTGAGATAAATATATCTACAATTAGGCTTCTAGCAAGAAAATCCCTTGAGCCCTTTTCTCCCGCAACGCCGTGAGTTTTCTCATGTCCTATGCATTAAGCACAGAGTACGCATGACAGGCCATAGGCCTATTGAATGCACTGTGTGCACAGTGAATAGGGAAAATGGACAGCAACTGCAAGATGGGTTATCCCAAAACAACAGTAATTTGTTGCTACAGCCCTTCACACCGACCAGTATAGTTCCAGCCTATAATCTTCTGTATATCCCTCGAGATTTCAATGCTAAGCTTGGGCCTGAGGACTCGCTCTTCACTTGCAACAACGAGTCCACCAGAAATGGAATGTATATGACGGACTTCATGGACTTTCCTGTCACGCAATTGACAAGCTTAGAATGTCTGCAATAAACTGCACCACGTATGGCAAACTTGTATCTCCAATTCAACCAATGTTCATTAGAGCATGTGTAGAGAGTTACCTATTATTTGGATCTGAGACCTGGACCATGAAGAAAGAGCTACATGATAGACTTGATGCATGGAACCTACACCAGGCTTCTTATGCATGTACAAAACATATCCTGGCGTAAGCACATGACCAAAGACCAGATATATGACGATATCCCTCCAACTTCATCTTCTGCTGCCCAACGCCGAGCACGATTTGCCGGTCACTCTCATGGTGTGATTGATCAAGTAGTCTCAGACGTCACATGTTGGACGTTAGCATGTCCAACAGGGGGTCGTCGCCCCTTTAACTGTATTGATGTGATTGTTTGAGACATCCCTCATGATCCATCTGACATTCTCAACTTAATGACGGACAGGGACATTTGGCGCTACATCATGATGGACAGCATCTCGGCTGCGGCCGCTAGATAGATAGTACATCGCTAGAATTGCCCCTGAGCTAGAACCCTGTGCCATGTAGTACCTAGATAAAATGGGAGCAAATGAGGTTCAAAAAATCTCTGAAGTTCAAAAAATGTTTGGCACACAATGTTTATACAACCGTTATTTCAAATTGAACTGAGCTCTAATTTCTTACGCAAATAGGAACACTCGGTGATGATTTCAATTTTGGGTGGGCCCATGTAATTCTCTTTCCGGTTTTACAAACAGATCTTTCAAAAATCAGTTAATATTATTAATACCACTGTATATATTATATTTTTAGAATCAACGCGTATGCTTGTAAAATCCGTTAATCGGTTTACTAGAACGGCATTCAAAACCAATTCGTACATAATTTCACCCCACGATTGCACCCAAATAGAAGACACGTAATAATGATCTTAAGTTATACGGAAAGGTATTCCTAGGACTGTCTAACGTCCATTGTTCGCGAACGCACGTAAGTCACAACTTGTAGAAATCGTAACAAGCGCTCAACCTAAGGTACGTATATACTTACGATTCACGTTTCGCGGACGAACCCCTTGTTATTAAGCAAGATACTTCTCAATTAATTGCCAACAAAGGGCCAATTAGAGATCCGGTCTATAATTAGAGAGCTGCTGCTTGCCCAATGAAGGCTTTTGGATAGAGTTTCAGTCGCTCATATAAAATACCAGAAACCAAGGTATCAATCACCAGCGCTGCACGTTTTCACTGTTTAGGGAAGAGTTACGGTATGTAACATTAGCGATATTTGAGGTAAAGTTGTTCGTATGAGGAGAGTATAGATCAAAAAAATGTTCAAGATATGCTATGTTAAACGGGCTCTATTAAACCGTGATTTGGTAAATGAATCAGAGCAATATGACGGTATATAAGCCAAGAATGAAATTAACTATACAGTTAAAAATATTTACATTAATTATGTGGTAAGTGGTTATAAATGCACTTGAGAGATTTATACATCTGTTATTACAAGCACGCAATATGGAATACCCGTGTTCAATGGGAATGGCAATATTGAATTCATAAACCATTTTCTTGGACTTGACCATATTAAAATTACGCCCAGGTTCAATTGGAAATTAGCAAAGATTGAATTTTAACAATACCCATGTAATTGAGTTGCCAATATTGAATTAAGTTTCCCATTGTTGGCAACTATTTAAGGTCAAACGTCAATCCCCAACCAAATTATTGGAACTTTGAAGTTTCTTATATACCGTTGGCACAAAAAGTATCTGAGCATTTTTTTCAGTAAGCTGTGCCGAAGTTCGTAATTGAAAGTGTTCGAAAATATACATTTTGTTGCCGAGATCTTGCCCTTTTATTTAACACCTAGCTTGTAAAAAAAAAAAAAACAGCAAAAAAGTGGTGAGATAGAAACGCCCGAAAGACACACGAACGCCCCTAACCAACAGTTGTTGAGTCTCAATGGTACGGCGCTATATCGTTGCTCCACACGTTGGCGACACAAGTTGTCACCTAATCACACGATTTCAGTTGACTTATATCCCCGAAGGTCCCTTAATCACTTCAATTACTCAATGACCAAAAAGCACGGAACGGACCCCATGCTTGAGTTAGTGGGAATTTGATCCTAGATCTGACAACAATAATACCGATACCTCTCTTTTTTTCTTTTTTTTTTGCGCGTTTGTCAGATTTCCTCTAACTAGGCCGCCCTGGCTGAACTAAGGAGTGAGTCATAGCTTTCACGCAACTATTGTGCATGCGTTATCGCGCCACAACGACTTGCCAAGCTCGCGCATTACAGCGTGCGGCTGACTGCAATTCGCACGGTAAGACTGCGTGAACGCTATGGCGTCAATCCTTAGTTCAGGCCGGAACGAAGTTAGGGACGTTAGGGATATGGCTCAGCACAAACAAAACATGCTCTATTGAGCATGTATAAGCGAGTCTAGTGAAAAGTCACCGACCCTAGTCACCCGATGGCAATTCGCGCATGGTAGTACATTCGGGTGACGACCTAAGGTATACACAGAACCGAATGGGTTTGTTTACATTGTACTGTCCTGCAAAACCATGGCTTGAATCGCCCACCAACACGGTTCCGTGCATATAATTATGACAGCAAATCAATACTCCATTGCAAGCTATTGCATTCCAGTTCAAACTTGTTCACTGCTGGAAAAAGAGCATTGCATATTTGCACTGTCACTTATTAGGGGGGGTGGGGGGTATGGGGTCTGACTTTGGTAAAAAACTGGTTCCATTTACGAAAATGAGATAAATGCAATGGCTTAAGTGTGTAGATTGTAATCTACAAAAGGCTTTTTATTCGATCCCAATCGGACATTCGGTTCCCGAAGATATGGCTGATTCAAAGCGAAGCAGTGTACGCGAAATTGCCAAAAAACGCATAGTCGCCTATACTTTATTATGTGAAAAATCTAAATGGGTTATATTAAGATTATTTTTAAAAAGATATTATTTATACGCCATTTTAATGCATTTATTTTGGCTAAGTCGAAGTAAATAAATACTCATATGATTTGTCATAATTTTAAAGTAATTAAATTATAACTGGATAGTGATTTGTTTATGTATTTATTGTTTTCTCACCCTGCGATATTTAAGAAAATTATTTTAAAAAATAATTACAGGGACAATGGATGCAACGATTTCGATGTTCTTCATTAATAATTATGAATAATTCAGTATAAAATGAAATTTAAAAAAAAACATATTTCACATCAAAAGGCGCCCTAATTTGTCTAAATGTTTCGAGATCTAGAACAAGTTTCGTTAAAATACGCAACAACCAAAACGAAAACGAACGTTAACTAGAGAACGCTACATGATATGCACAGGAAATTTGGAACACATATTCAGCACATAAGAGGGCGAGTGAACCATGAAGCCCGCCGATTTTCAAAAATTGGGAATGGTGTTCCCAAATTAAATTTACGCATGAAATTATGTGAGTGGTCGATTGCCGGGTGCCATGGCAACGTTAAAAATCCGCGTAATGGTTCACTGCGTATTACCCCCTGCACATGCCACCCAAGTTTAGTCCCAGTAGCTTGTTTAGTTATTAGTTACGTCCGTTCTAGTGGTTAGCCCCCAAGCAGGGCCTGACGTGGTTACAAATGGCAACCAGAGCAGCAAAAAATGTATTGAAATGACATTTTTTAAACTTTGTGACATGGGCTACAATATGATGTGTAACATGTATATACCACTATGTAGGAAAAATTCAAGAAAAATCATTCCAAGTTCATGCTTCAGGGACCCCATACCCCATCCCTTAAAATTATATTTCACCTTGCAATGATGACACTGTGGGTTCAGGAAATGATCTAAAGGAATACCGACACACATAGTACACTCACTAGTCACATTATATGCGCAAATCTACCATTATTTAGGAGTCTTTTTTTCAAACCCTCAATTTCCGGGAGTGACTCATGGAGGCAACGGTACTGACATAAAAAAAACACAAAAATGAACAACGGAAAGTGTTGTATGATATTATTAATCTTTCCCTGGAGATGGCTAGCGCCCACGATAGGTGAAAAAAAAGAACCCATGTGCGCTTGGCCGGTTTTCGACACCCGGCGACCTTGTATTACATTGCACGACGCTCTACGCTGAGCTATCAAGTGGTGTCGGTAGAAGAGCGATAGAATCTCTATAGGTTGTTAGGTGCGAAAGAGTTGTCCATCGCTTTCCTAGAAGATAGCATCAGAACTGTATATTTAACATATAGGCCTACGATTATATTTGTTTTGGAATTTAAACTTAACTTTAGTTATCCCAGGTAGACAAGGATGTATATTTATTTAATCTTTCCCTGGAGATGGCTAGCGCACGATAGTGTTGCAAAAAAAAAACCATGTGCGCTTGGCCGGACGAAACCTGGCGACCTTCGTATTACATGCCACGACGCTTAACGACGAGCTATTCAAGCGGGTCGGTAGAAGAGCGATAGAGATCATCCTATAGGTGTAGGGTTCGAAAGGCGTCCTTCGCCTTTCTTAGCGGATAGCCTCAGAACTGTATATCCCAGTCCAAAATGCCTTCTGGGGCCCACCATGGGTTTTAACATGGGAAGGTGGGCTTAATGTGGGCTAGGGCTTCAAGTGGGTAACCCAGGGTGGATCCATTAGGCTATAAGGGGTATATTTGGCTGGGTTACAAGTGGGCAAACAAAAAATGGTCCTTGTGGGTTTATTCAAGGTCTGTGTGGGATCTAGGACAGGGGTTTTCAAGGGTTTTTATATGGGCCCCATGTGGTTGTTGATGGTGGGCATGGGTACAGGTGGGCGTCCACAGGGCTCACCCATAGGGGCGTGGGGCTCAAGGACCTGGATTTTGTTTTTTGATTTTAAAATGCAAAATGTTGATTCATAAATGTGTATTTTTAAGTATTTTTTTAAATTAATTAATCTCAGACAAGCCATATAATAACTGTATCTATTACTTTCATCACTTACCATTTTGATGACACCTTTTAAAGAAAGAAGGACATGAAGGATGGTTTTGTGTAACGACTGTAACATTTTGAAAAACCATAGAACATACATATCATATTAAAAATAAACCTTTCATAAATTTAAACGCTAAGCAATTCTTGTTTCATTGCAATCGCTTATTGATTCCCATCTTTTGGGAGAGGTTTAGCTGATGAAAACAACAGAACATACATGGTGTGTTTTCACCCAATTGTGGGCCACTTAATGTTCCAAAAATAAAAGGGTGCATAAAAATCAAATATGAATTTGCCCATCTTAGGCCCATGAAATCCCCCTATGGGCCCCACAGGAACCTCTACGGGTACAACTCGGGTGAGCCCATAACAACCCCTGAAAGTGATAACCTATGAAGGGAACACGCTGGTACGTGTAAAAAACCCACAGCAACCAACTGGGCAAACCCACAGGGGGCAATCGAGGGGCCCCAGGTGGACAAAACCCAAGTATGGCCCCCCACATGGGGCCAATGAAACAGCTATTTTGCCCATGGTGGGGCCCTCATGACGTGCCCACTTAAAACCGTATTTTACCCATGGCCCAACTGGGAATGTGGCTGGGATTAACCTATACGATCGACCAGCTTGAATGACCTCAGTCGTTAGAGCGTCGGCATGTAATACGAAGGGTCGCCGGTTCGAATCCGTCAAGCGCCCACATGGGTTTTTTTTTTTTTTAAACACTAATAAGCGCTAGCCATCTCCAGGGAAAGATTAAATAATATATACATCCGTGTCTACCTGGAGACTGAAGTGTTTAAATTTCACGGAAAGTCGTATTTAAATTCGTTTTAAGCTTTACGATAGCCGAGGACATACCGATTTTTTCCCTATCATGCGCATTTATTTTTACCACCTGAGATCTAAAAAAGTCTCTCGAACGTCATGAACACACATACAGAATTCAAAATCTCCCCCGCTGTGATCGCAAATATGGCCCGTCACCATTCATATGAGAGTAATGAGTCGTCCTCTTCCCTGTAAATGTTTGAAAGACGTGTGTACTGCTCAGGACCATCCATCTTAAGCAGTAACTCAATGAACCATAATACAGCTTTTTTATAATCAATACTTCTATCCTGAATTAAAACACTGAAATGTTAATCTGTTCACACTAGGGGTTCAAGGTTATGGCACCAAATCCAAAGACTTTTCATCCATTTCGCTACTTCGCCGGAATTAAACATATCCTAGTGAAAGTGGCCCAACTAAATTTGACACCCTTCCCTTATTGATTGTATCTAGATCTAGGCACCCAAATGTGAAGTGGGTACACGTGAATTGAATAGAGGGAGAGTCGGCCTTCAAACAGTAAACAGATATAGCAAAGATTGCAAAAGAAGTATTTTTATATTTTTTTGAATGTTTTTACTTTTTGGCACACTCAGTACGGTATCGATAATTGATTCATCCGATTGAACATGGTTTAAACGTATATGTTGTTTTTGACCTTTGACCCATTAACTATTATTTTAGGGGGAACGAGTCAGCCATTGGTTTTACTACATATTTTATAAAAACCCCGGTGTACCACTAATTTTCTATCATTTGATAATGTGTGACCTGCCCCTACGACACTTATTAAATTTTCGGAATTCAATCTATAAGATTGCGTGAAAAAGTTATTCAATTGGTCACCTTAACATATTAACATTGCACTTTCTTGCAAAAAATCAACATTTGGACTTGGCCTTTCTATTGCTGTCTATCGGTTTTACAAAAATTTACAATTAAGCTCTTCTTTCTCATAAGTACTGCGATTTTAGCCGGGTTTTTGGGAGCATTCCACCTTTGAGGAAGTTAACTATCGATCCAAAATTGACGTTTGACTCTTTAACCGTAGGTCATAGAGAAGTTTCACAATAACCTCATCAAATTAATGTTAAATATACAGTTCTGATGCTATCCGCTAGGAAAGCGAAGGACGCCTTACGAACCTACACCTAAGATGAACATCGCTCTTCTACCGACCCAGCTTGATAGCTGCAGTCGGTTTTAGAAGCGTCGTGCCTGTAATACGAAAGTCGCCGGTTTCGAATCCGGCCAAGCGCACATGGGGTTTTTTCAACACTATCGTGCGCTGGCCATCTCCAGGGAAAGATTAATATATATACAAGAGACAAACATGATGGCATAGTTATTTTGTGCCATTTGAGCATGTTTTGAATTTGACCTTTTTACCTTTGACATAAAGTCATTCGTACCAGACTTTAAAAGTGACATGAGTCTTTGCGCTTCCAAACATGCTATCTTGTGACCAAATTTTGCTTCAGTAAGTATCGCATATAAGTGGTCATTGCAAATCCTGTCACATTTTTAACCTCTTGTTTACATCTGACTCGTCCAAACACAGAGCTCACAATGGAAAAAACATAACTGTTATAACAGGAGGCACCAAAACGTTGGTGATATGCGTAAAAGTACTATTAAGCATAGCCATGTCCTTGTACGTTTTCTCAACCCAAACTGGCCTGTAATTATTGGAAATCCCGGACTCGGGGATAAATGATGACATTTTGACGCCAAACGGGTAGTACTGTCTAATATGAACACAACCGTCTACTTATTAGTGAGGTGTGTTGAACACGCCCATGTTACACATTGAACATCACGCTTACAAGTACATTCCCACTCATTTGAACACAGATGCCAGCCATTGTGATGAAGGTCAACTTCCTGTACTACGATTACTTTCTGTCTGAAGGCGGCAGTATTGACTGTGCCCAGTTGTTTATTCAGCGTTTGTTATAAATTTCATAAATAGTTCTAGAAGACTAAGTATGGTTTTTATAACCAGCATAATTTGTTTTTTCAAAAAGCCAATGAAATGCCACCCTAGCTATTTCGCTTTATACCTATGTCCTCCTTTAAACTTCTTACGGTTCTTAACCCCTGTTTCACTAATCATCTGAAAATGATGGAGGATCCGCTACACCCGCTAATTATTCATAAATAACAAAAATAAATAAATACTAGGATGTTTGTACCGCCGACAGAATTTTTGTTAAGGTGGCAGACTAAATAGGCGTGGGGTTCAGAACAGCTTTATGGCCAATAAACTCTCGATTTTAGATGCAAGAGAAAACCGATTACCCTGAGAAAACCTGCGGACAGTATCGGTTCGAGAAACAGTGGCGGCGCAATAATTGTCAATAGGAACGGCTATTTAGTACTTCGTCTGAGAATTGTTAATACTTTAATATCATTTTCTCGTCGAGCCTATGTAACTATGATGTACAACATTAATCAATTTTTGAAAAGGGAAGCAGGCCCCTCTACTTTCAAAAGTGAAGGGGCCATGGCCCCCTGCCCCTCTGCCGTCGAGAAAAAACCCCTTCACATAAAGCCGACAGAACTAGCCCATTGACCCATATAGAAACAATAGCTAAACCGGAAGAACAATGACAAGATGCTAATATGAGTCATTGCAGTTATTAACTGTGCTGATAAGTATGTGGCATGGAGTACCACCATTGGTTATGATACATGTGCACACGGTACTTGAAAGAGACTGTGATCGGTTATTTTTGCCCAACAACAGAGACTGGAAGAGAAGAGATTTTTTTTCTTGTTTGAGGATAGTAGTCATTGCAGTGCCTAGAAAGTTCATCCTGGTTCACTTGTTTTGAAAAGAAATGTTTAAATGTTTGGCAGCTGATTTGTAGAATGTTTAAACATGGAAACACCCCAGGTTTTATATGTGTCGTATCCATTAAGTATTTAAGTTTTGAACAGGGGAGCTGTATACAATAGTGTAACTGCACAAACCCTGAATATGTGATGTAGGCTTTTGATGTTAAGCTGTTAACGATCGATAACTTCATCAACCCCTCTTGTTTCGTGAGACTTCTTTGTGAAGTTATCAGGCTCGCAGAGGTTAATATGCGAAGCACTCAAATACAATAAGCTCTGCCCTCCACATCAATGTTTTGGCAACCTTCCTTAGTGCACGTATTTTTGTCCCCCTCTTGTTGATATAGGGATATATAATTCGACCGCTTAGGGTTGTTGTCATACCTATGATGAGCTCCAGCTCTTTCATTGCTGTTAGTTTTGCAACGGTATGGCCATTTTGTGACCCGGGTCACTGTGACCTACCCTATGTGACCCACCCCAATCGAGACATTAAAATTCTCGATTAGCCCGGTTTGGTAGCTAAACGGGATGTAGCTGTGCAATAGGGTTGAGCGGTATACAATCAAAAGTTAGCCATCGGAAACACATTTTTACGCCAGATTGGGTAACTTTTATAAACCTTATTTTACACGCATATGAATTAAAGCTTATGATTTAGACATTAACTTTTTACACTTGGCCCAGATGCCTGTTAAAACTATTCATTCGGGCTTTAACTAGTATCTATTTAGTTTCAAGGGGCCATAAGCATAATTTCTTATATGAATAAAACATTAACTACTTGAGATCAATTTTAATTAATTGGAAACGCTTTAATGGGGTTCCGGGGTGTTAATTGGAAATAGTGTTACTGGGGTCCAGCGGAAGCTGTTGCAATTTTGCCTCATTTAACATAATTCTTTCAAAAAGAATGAAATTTAAGGTGATATTATAGGAAATTCAGGAATTTAGAAAAGCTCTAACCATGCTATGAATAAGTTCATTAAATGGAACCAAGTGCATACATACCGCTTTCCTGATATGCTCAATTTTGGGGCCTTTGTATTTTATTGTTTTTTCAAATAATCAATGTTGTTAATGAGCTTAAATGGCTGGAAGTGCTTATGAACGGGTCACTGAACCCGGTTTTGCAAGAAATCTGTCCCCGATAGCCCTTGATATCAAGAATGGTCGGTATAGGAGCAGGTACGTCACTTGTTATGAGCCGCCCTGCCCCACTTCCCCGGTGGTAAACACACGCTGAAACAGGGATGGTAACAGATACCGCAATGGCATAAAACAGACCGCTTTGTCAATTTGGCCCAATAATTATTGGTCTGGACATAGGGTCCTGGAAGCATTGAAAGTTGAATGCACATGCCCCGGAGCATATGGCAATATGCTACATGAGCAGTATGTTGACTTAGAATGTATTTTTTCCAGATTATTTTATGCTCCATGAGCTATAGCATAATGCTCCTGGAGCATATAAAGGCCACATGCTCCAGGAGCATTATACAAATATGCTCTGGAGCATTTGTTGACTTAGAATATTTCCCAGCTAATCTTTAGCCTTCCAGGACCATATTCACATATGGTTCATGGACATATGGTACCAGGGCCTATTATAGGGCCCAAAATCGACACAAGCTACAGAGAGATGCAGACCTGTCTAATCTATAGTACAGCGGGCAGTACAGTGGGCCATTGCCATTTTCATAAGCCGGATTTTGACTAAAATTTAAAAAACAAACAAAAAAACTATTTTAGCCATGCAAACATTTTAATCGTGTAGCCAAGTGTAGCTCGAAACATCATAGCCTTGTCCCCCGTACCTCTCTGGAAACGGAAAATTGCAGTGCGATCAAATCAAAGGGCCGCCAAGGGCCGCCAAGGCGGCGCCGAATTTGACTCGACCTGTATGAATAATTCCCTTCTTGTTGATCTAAAATGTAGCCTTAAAAACAACACAAAGGTACGATATTTTTAATTTATCGGAAGAAGGAAAATGGGATAATAAAAGACACAATATCACCACAAAACAGACCATGATGGGGGCAAATGACTCACTCCCGGTACAGCAGGCGTTGACTTCCACTCGCCAATAATGATGATGATTACGCGCGAAAGTTTAGTCTCACATAGTGTTCTTTTTTCTTATATGCCACTTCAACATATTCAATGACACATGAATAATTTTAGCGGTTCATATATACTACAGAAGACTGATTGTGAACGAGACTAATATTAAACGATATCGCCCACGACAATCGACCTAATCGGAAGAGTACCCAATCGAGACATTTAAGTTCCCGATTGGGGTGGGTCAATAGGGTAGGTAACAGTGACCCGGGTCACAAAATGCCATGACCGGTTTGCAATCACCAAAGTAATGTTGTGAAGGAGTAATATTCCGTGATAATGTCATGCCCTTGAACGTAGTTGGTCCGTCTTTCCATATTTGGCCCTCCAAAGGGACTTGCATGTGCTCGAGACTACTGTATTACTGGTCATTAAAAGCTCATTAAAGGGGGTCAGAAAAAAGTGTGTCAGATGGGTCAGGGTACGGAACTCCCCTTGAAGACGCCAACCCTCGAAAACAAAAAGTTTTCAATGGTCACATGTGTGGGAAACATAATAAGGGATAGTGTATGATGGACACAAAGATGGTCAGAATTGAAAGGAGCGTGGAACGCCTACTTGCATATTGGCTGTGCCCGCGTATTAGTTGTCAAAGTTACACTCCAAGGCCCATTGAGACCTCCAAAAAAAGTTCAAACTTTGGTTTAGGGGTTTTGCGTCTTTGGGGCGGGCGTCTCTCTGGCCCACTTGATAAGTTGTTACAAGCACAAGGTTGTTTAAAAGGGGCAAGACTAGAAACGATGACATTTTAAAAACACCTGTCGAGATGCTTTTTGTTGCCAACTGTATGTATTTATAAGCCTTACGTCCGAAGTGTTCATTGCAATACCAAATCATATTCGTTAATAAGAAACACAGTTTGTTATCTTTCATCCGAAATCACACTTATTGTTTTAAGTATCTGCACTAAATATTTCAGCTAGTTACAAACGCTTATTCGTGCTTTAATTACAGGGACCTGTTATAACAATTTTGGCTGCTTGAAGTCAATTACTTCTCATTAAAATTTTAAAAATGAAAAAACTGGGGCATGTGTTTTTTTACTGCAATTTGGTAAAAATATTGTGAATTTGCTAAAGTAATCCTGAAATAGATTGATGACGTTGGTAGGGCCGAAGTAGTAAACTTCACCAAACATGTTAAAACAATAAAGATTTTTAGGAAGATAAATTAATGCAAATTCTACTCATTGATTGATAGGTGGATCACTTTTTGAGTGTCAGTTTTCTCTTATGACCCATTTCTTCTAGAAGAGCTATCAGAATCTTTGACATAGAAGACATGTTTGGTTTGATTCTGATAAAGCTTGATGATTTCATACCATGTAGATATGCCATTTAAAGATTATGTGTGGGTTTTGAGTGAGCTGTCATTTAAGGAATGGTAGGGTTTTGCTCAGCCTTATAGGCAACTATAACAAATTCCAAAATTTTACGCGAATCTTTTTTTAAATGATTAAATAATCATTAGGCTGTCACTTGTATTCGTAAAATGTGAATGTTTAATATTGGTCCAAAATAAAGTTAGGTTGGAATACATTAATTATCACATGTTTCAAACCTCTGTAATGTCGCATGCTACGCTGCATTTTCCGTAGGTAAACATACACTCTTAAAATAATTACCACGCTCTTATGTCGGGGGAACATGGTCGACAAATTTTTCAAATGCTGCACACAGACTCGTGTAGAAAAATCCCTGTCAACATTGTGTACTTTTGACACAAATAATTGAATTATTGAAAAATAAATAATTCGTTGCATAAAATACACAATATTGTGTACTTTTCATTCAAAAATTTAGCAAAAAGGTGTTACCAATTTGTCAACCATGTACCCTCCTGACAACTGTATAAGTAACCATACATCCTAAAGACAACGGGTTAAGGTTCAGTTGGTACCATAATAACGAAAAAATATATACCATCTTGGCCATAAAGACTAAAGTACCTGCGCAGTGCTTACGCCCGCCATTCCAAGCAATATTTCACAATGAAAAACCAAAGCAAGAAATATTTCATTCATGTTTTCACAGCAAACGTAATATGAAAAAAAAATGTCACATCCTCACAACGCGTATTATTAACTTAAGAGAATAATAACCAAAACCATTTAGAAATAGCGTTGTAGCTAAATAACATGAACATCAATTTAGGTAATTGAAAACCTACGCCTGTTGCAAAACCTAATCTAATGACCGTAATTTAGCCGCCAACATTATTGTAATAAATGTTCTGTTAAATTACTGATAATATAGAATAATTAGGACAAGTAAATAAATCTTCATCATGTAAATCACGAATTGGGTCCCGTAAATGTAGCTATTAAATCAATGTGAAATTTATGAGCATGGAGTAAATTACCTCACATTTGCTATCCAAATAGCATTTAATTTAATTTTGAGAAAACACACCAGTGTGCCATACCAATCATTGAAATTACGTTTCTTTACACATATAACTAATATACTTTAGACATCATCATCATCAAAAACAAAAGCCACATCCATATTCGTTTATTAAGGTTGTCAATTTCGATTACCCTTACAAAATGATTAATTAATATTGGTAAACGAGGAGTCTGACCTTAATGCCATTACCAGCCTATCAATTATTTCCAGCTCGATTGACATTAAAATAATATAATGCTATTTGCTTTGAATATTGTGAAAATATTCCAAGTTATCCTCGGATCAATTAAGAGATATTGAGTTGTCATTGCGTGATGGCTAGATGCATTCCCGCCCTAAACCGTGTTGTACTAAAGTATTCAAATCGGTGTTTGTGTTTGCTTAAGCCACTGCCCATTGATCTGTATGTACATCCGCTAGCCGTTTAAAACCATCTATTTGTACTCTTACAACGTATAATGCCCTCCCAGTCTACAGCCCTTACAGGAATATTCAAAGGAATAGTATGTCTTTATGATATGCTTAATTGGACCGGTGCATTATAGAAGTGTGATAATGTTTTTAGTACAAATAAGACGTGATAACGAAGGACAACGATATCTTTGTATGGAGTACATCCTCCAATTCTACACTGGTTAAGTCAATATCTTTGAGTACACTTCTTTGACTAATGAATTTTTGAATCCGTATTCGTTAACTTCCAAAAATACTGCAGATACAAACCATGCATGCACGTCTTATTGAGCGTGTACAAGAACGTCTAATTCACGGTTGCTTAATTTGTTATAATTTCGGAAATTGTTTAATTTAATTTAATAAAGATGGCTTATAAATTGCAAATTGGTGTGAAGTATATATTTAAGTAAATCTTTTACACGCCCACATCATAATAGTTAAATTTACAGACCTACGTGATATATACCTAGTAAAACTCATGTTTAACTCACTTCTGCATATAATCGGTTTCATGCAAGATTTAGGGTTGCATCGTATACAATACTCGATTATTATGTTATTCAATGGCACGTGTTCATTATAATTTAATTAAAAGGGAATACTTTTGTATTTTTTTTAATTTATATTTTATGTACTTAAAGGGCAACGAGAGGTTTCACATATCAGGTGTCCCTAAAAAATATGAAAGTACTGATTTTGCCCTGATGTTATAGCTTTCCATACACAATTTCCCATCTTAACGGATTAAGCTGAGAATGATTATTTGTCACTAAAATTGTGAATTTCTCATTTCGTATAGGAAGCAATACGAACTTCATCCTTTGTTCTATATTGAAATATAAGCAAATGAAAATACCTTTTTCATCTCTTTTAAGACATTTCTGTAGCCAAATACAAGTCAGACATTTATTGATTGTTAATCTATATGAAATTACTATTATGTAAATATTTGGATGCCTCAAAAATCTCTCGTTGCAACCTTTAAACTAGTCTTCCTACACTAGAAAGATGTGCGCCAATTATTGGTACTTGTGCATACATGCTAAAGTAAAAATGGATATAAACCTGAAATGTATGCGAATAAAAGGTTTCGTGATGAAGGCAGATGGATATCTTTTACAACGGCACTTAACCATACGAATCCTTTTTTGTAACACGGTTGACCAAGGTGGCAGTTACCAACTTCCTTCGGGAATTCTTTATGAAGCACCCGATGCTTACGCTTTTGATACCAGTAGATAGCTATGGTACGTTTCTTTGCATTGATACCTAGAAAGCCGTCACAATAACGTCATAAATTCCGCGAGTCTGCAAAATTGGCACTTTCCACAGAAAATATGTGAAATCTGATTTTGCGCTTAAAAGTAAAGAATATCGGATTTACATGAGGTTTGCAGCTCTAAGTGACGGCAATTGACTAGTTTTACATAAACATAGAGTGTAAGAACCATACTCTGCAGAATATATTTTAAAAAATGTACCCTAATTATTTTCTTGGTGGCATCCACCCATTCCCCCTACCCCTACATACAGGCTGATTCAAAAGAGAAGTTTACTCATTTTTATTGTAGTTTAGTGAAGCATCTGAAATGAATTCCTTGTAAACTAATATATCTTGAGAAAGAGCGGTTTCTGAATTTCTAAATTTGAAGAAAATGGAATACTCAAGAACCATAATTACATGTATTTCATCTTTTTATTCATCAATCAGTGTAATATAACTATTTTTTAATTGCTCACTTATTCTGCAATTATGTTTGTTCAAGAAATGCAAAACATGCAATGAACTGTTTCTTATAACTCACTGCCCTCGGAGTCCTTACTATCCGAGTCCGAGTCCAAATCCGAGTCCTTGATGTTCGAGTCCGAGACCAAGTCCGAGTCCTTGATGTTCGAGTCCGAGTCCAAGTCCGAGTCCCTGTGTCCGAATCCGAGTCCCGAGTCCTCAATGCAAAACGAATGACCAAATTCATTATTCAATTGGACTTAGCCAATGCCCCTGGTAGTGTAAGTGTTTAAAGTGACAGGAGGAGATTTTTTTAGGATACAAATTTCTCTCAAATTGCACTGGACCGATTGTAGACCACTTACCAAGAACGTTTCCAATCTTTATTGGACAAACAAGTACAAAAGAAAAACCGCAAACCTTGTTTTGAACTTGCCTGCTATCCCAATCATCCCCATAGGAAACCGTGCTTTGAATTGCTATCGTGCACGACAGAAAATACTAATTCATAATTTTCCTACATAAAGACGACGTGTTCGGCTTATTGATCTCATATACGGGTAAGCATTCCAAATGCGCAAAAAAACGGGTTTGAAATAAAATGAGGGCGCTTCTTTCTGGAAATGTCCTCATGTCTCTTTAATTGAAATTTAACTTGTCATTGGCAGATCACTTGACTAGACATTGTTTGAACTCAAATTTGAGTCTCAACTAACAAGTACAAGAAATAATTATTTACTTTGTAAAATTGAATCAGCTGCTTTAAAAACTCGCGAACTTTCATTGATCATGAAATGACGCAGGGATCCTAAATAAATCGGGATAGGACACTAGATCAAGAGAGTGGAGGCATACTGCTCGAAATCAGTAGCTTATCGATCGTCATGCAGTCGTACGTGGTGCTGTGAAATTTATGCTACGTCATCCTTGGTCAATACGTCATACTGCATACATTAGAAGTCTGTTAGTAGCTCATCAACATTGGTGGCACTATTACTATCGATATCTTCTTCCGATTGCATTTAAGCAACTCTTAGTTATAAACATTAGTAATCTTATAATGACAATTTTGGAACAAAAACACTTTGAAATATTCACAAAGACCTAAAAGTATTTCACCCAGACTAGTTTGCCTTTTTAAGGCGGAAATATAAGTCTCTCTGATATGGATAGTGTTAAGTATATTTGATCACGGCCATGCACCTGCGCAGGCTATGTTTATCTTCGGAAATGGAACACAGATTGAAACAAGAATAAACAATTTCTTCAATTTGCTGCTCTTCATTTGCCGCGCATTCCTTGCAACCATATCTGGTTTGCAAAGTTTCAAGGTTAAATAAACGAGTTGCTTTTACTTTAACCCCGTCTAAGTTACTGTGTCATTTTCTTTGACAAGTCTAAAGACGGGCAGCTTGTAACTTGTAAACATCTAATCATACTTTATTTGGTATCAAAAAATACAATATGGATCTCCTCTTTCTACTGATACAAAATAAGTACTAACACCCCTCATCTGAAGTCACGACGATATCATAATCCTAGCAAACATTTAATTTTTCTCATATTCGCAGAAAACTGGTCATTTTAAAGCGCAGCCGGATAACTAATGGTTATATAGTAATATCTTTTTGGACGTTATTTGTATATTTTGAATAACAATGAAGAAGTACACACACCTGGCACCCTCATTCCAATAAAATATTACTCATGTGTAAAAATGTGTGGACCTATTCATATTGCGCCGTATGGATGAAGTTTACAATTACCGTGTGTTAACCTTTAATAAAATGACATGGTCACCCGAATCAACAGCTAGTTGTGCTTTGAAAGCACTATCAAAAGTAGAAAACATTAATTATTTTACATTGTAACTAAATTGCAAACGCTATCGAGTTTTAATTTGAATAATATCCTCAAAATGATACGTTAGTACCTGTCATTTTGATACAGTGTAACAAATTCCGTTTACAAAACCATATGTACAAAAGATGGTGATTTATGTGCGGAGAAGCCATATAAATTAAAAAGAGCTTTTAGTTTGACTCAATCTTTAAAAAAATAATAAAATAAGATTATAATCACAAAGTGCAAAGTGTAAATGTGGCAGGAGGAAATTGAAGGGGATTGACACAAAAAGGAACAAAATGAATTAGGATATGAAGTAATAAAAGCTAGGAAAAGGGGGTAAAATGAAATGCTATAATAAACTGAATGCTTTGACGGAATTAGTAATTAGAGGTGCATTTAGTTAATATGTCACTTTTTGTTTTCTTTATGTTTCACTAGATATGTTTTTGAGAAAAGCAGTTGCAGTTGATTCTGATTGTGCATTTTAGTGTTATGGCCTGGGATGTACAACCCTTGTGATTATATGGCAGGAAACTGGTATAGTTATGACAAGGAATGTACCAGTTAAGATCGTGTATATGTCCCAGATCAAACTAAACTAATTTCCTATTACATATTCACTAGAGTTGTTTATGTTGCTTAACCATATTGTTTAAAATAATAATATATAATAATAATTATATTGGCTTATATAAAGTACCATTCCGGCGCTGTTGCCTATTATTACGCTGCTGCCGTCAGGAAATCGTCACAATCATTTCGCTTCATCTAGGCTGGCAGCTGACCAAACGCACATACCTGTCAAAATTTAGATTGTTATATTCCCCATAACATATTTGATCCACCCTGATTTTGGATTGCAAAACAAAATTGGACAAAACTACTATTTTTACAACAATCCTAACAATGTGACCAATCATACAATGGATATAATATTAACCTTAAGGATTAATTATTGTTGAACTACTTGGTTATTAGTTTAGTATCACGGTCTTAATAATGTAATCTGATATCATTGAAATTAACGATAATCCCCTATTATGTCTTCGGTGTTGTAGCTCTGCAATACGTTAGCAATACATTACGCTTATATTCCCTACGAATAAACTTACAAAGTGCAGGAGGGATCATTTTGCTGATACCAAATTGCTCTCAAATGGCCTTGATCTGTTTGTCTACCACCTTTTCTGAGAACGTTCCGTGCTAGAAATTTCAAAACAAATCTAAATCGGTATATATAAATGCTATGCTATCCGCTAGGAAAGCGATGGACACACTTTCGGAACTAACATCTATAGATAATACATATCGTCCTCTAGCAAGCCCGGCTTGATAGCTTATTTGCAGACGTCGTGCTAGAAGAGATCCAAAGGTCGACGGTTCGACTCCGGCCAAGCGCACCTGGTTTTTTTTTTCAACATAACGTCTTGCGCTGGCCATCTCCAGGTAAGATTAATAATATACATCCTTGTCTCCCTGGAGAAAACGGCCTAAATATTTCATTAGATTTACGGCGGAATTTTAATTCCCATCCACTGCACAACCCCCTCATTCAATGCCCATCCTTCGGAAAGTACTAAAGTGACACAATGGCATTGATTTCTACTATAGCAAATATAGAGAGATATTTACATTTTTTTGACACTGCGCAGGGTTGAAATTAACAAGCGATTAAGGAAATGAAGTCCTAACAAAAGAAGGGAAAAACACAACATATCAAAGGTTGTGTTGGGGGTGGGGTGTGGTGGGTGGGTTGTGGGGGGGGGGGGGGGGGGGTGGGGGGGGGGTGGGGGTGTGTGGGGTGGGGTGGGGTGTTGGTGTGTTTGAGTTGGGGGGGGGGTGGGTTTGGGGGGGGGGGGGGTGGGTGTTGGGGGTGTGGGGGGGGTGGTGGGGGGGGGGTGGTGGTGGGGTGGGGGGGGGGTGGGGCGGTCCATTAATATGATTTCAAAAGTCTGTTGTTGTTTTGCAATTCAATGGTCATCGACACCATGGTCGAAATTCTCAACAGATTTGACGAATTCCAATGAAACCATTTTAACTGCAATGCACAAAAAATTAAGTCAGTGAGGTGAATCATGGAATTAGTTTTCGTGTCTGTAACTCCGATTTTTCAGGACTAATTCTATTGCTTAATTTGCTAAAATTATAAAAAAGTGCAACTAACTGGACTTAAATCCTATCACTATGCAAGAAATGTAGAGTCGGTAATGTTAATTAAGTAAAATATTGAGGATGATAAGAAGTGGTTCAAGAGAAGGGATAGCAGTGATTCGGTTTAAAATGAAGGAGGTGCTGTTGTTAATGTTTGAATACGGTAATAGTGACATTTTATATGTGTAGGAAAGTAAGTTCAGGTCTTGGAGCCTTCGGACCGGATACAAAGCCCGGAAAGAGTATTTTGTGGTTTGAGGGGGTAAATGTTTTAAGTTGAAATGCGCTCTGTGTTGGAGATGATTTTTTTTTGTTTTTTTCTGTTTGATTGAAGTAGGACCTAAAAGTAGGTGGAATAAATTTTTGGTTGAATTTCAATGGGGTGGTTTTTGTACTAGTTCTGTCATTAAAATTTAAAAATATTGAATGATTTGAAAAGAAAAATGACAGTGTGGGCACTGTAATCTGATTGTTGAAATATGAACTTCTCTTTTAAGAGGATGTGAAGAAATTTGAGGAAATTTGTGGTTGTGCTGCCCAAAATTATTTTCTCTCTTCAAGTCCATGCTCTGTGAACCTTTTGCTCCTTAAACTATTACAGAATCGGCGTTGACTTTCTGTGAAACTCTGGTTTTCAAATGATTTTGATTTATGAGACGCACGTTAACGCGTAGTTACTGCAACCAAACTGGCGCCAACATAGCCATCCAACAACTTCAACAATAATTTAAGTGGGACATTCCGGGTAAACATGACTCTCCTTCTGTGATGCAAATTGATGGATCAATGGCTTTTAATAATGAATAACACTGTAACATAGGCCACATTGAAGAATTTCTTATTTAATTAAAGTAACCAACAAAGCGCTTCCAATTCGTAGATGATTGTTAATAAAATATGTTTCCTCATTTTGAGGGTCCGCTTTTCTTACTCAAGTATCACCACAGGAATACGATCTCAAAAATATCGTTTCTTGAAACATTTCATTTTCCTAAAGCATTTCAACCCAACATTGATTTTCGTTTTAGTTGTAACGTTACTTAAAGGTCCATGGTCCGATTGCTATAGCCTCGCACCCAATCGAAATATGGGGACTGTTATGGGAATATTATTACAATTTAAGTGCCGATAGGATTGTGCACTTAGCCAGATGCCGGCCTAGATAAGCGAAATGATTGTGAACGATTTCCTGATAGCAGCGTAATAATAAGGCAACACCTTGAGACGTTTGCGGTAAAAGCGCTACACAAAACTGAATTATTATTATTATTATTATTATCTAACAAGCCTTATTCCGTGTGCTCACGCAAATACAAATACATAATATTTCGTTTAAGGTACATGTTTTGTCATCGGTCCATCCCTAAATCACAGATGTTATTGCTTTTAAGAGTTGCTTCAACTAACTGTTTAGCTCTAGTTACAATGCTTTTTCTGTACAGTTCCATAATACGGGGCCTTTTATAACATTTTCTCGGTTTAAGGCAATTAACTAACTTATCTATATCATTTTTTAAATTAAACATTGAGGTACTTGTCTTACTGGTAATTTGGTAAGTTGTCCTGAAATAATTGAGTGAAAGTGGAAATGTAAGGCAGTAAGTTAACGTTTCTCCAACTGTTGTAAAAACACTAAGAATTGTTTTATTCTTATCTTTAGTGAATTAACTTGATTTAATCATGTTGGATCACTTTTATGATGTTCAGCGATGTTATCTCTTTATGACCCTTGCTTCTGCAGAGGCTCGCTTTGACATGATTGTTGTTGTTGTTTGACACGCTGCCGAATTCATACCATTGGAGACTGTAGACTATATTGCATTGCATTTTAAAGATTTTGAGTGGCTGCCAGTAGAAGGAATAGGTACTGCAGCAAATTTCACATTCGTACGCGTTTTTTTTAAATGATAAAATAATCATTAGGCTGTCACTTGTTTCGTATAATGTAAGTATTTATAATTGTCCAAATAACGTTGGTTGCAATACATTAATTATCACATGTTTCATAACTCTGCAATGTCACATGCTACACTGCTTATGTAGGTAAATACACTCTTAAAATAATTACCACGCTCTGTTGTGGAGGGGGGACATGTTCGACAAATTGGTAGTTGCACACAGATTTGTGGTAAAAAAATCCCCCCCTGGGGGTCAAACATTGTGTACTTTTGACACAAATATTGGTAAAAGGTTGTCCCCAATATCGTTATTGGGACAATATAGTGTACTTTTTCATACAAATAATTTAGCAAAAAAATTGTTTAACCATTTGTCACCTGTCATCACATTCATGTTTTTCACACAAAGACATGTGAAAAGGTCACACATCCTCCTAACACGTATTATTACTTAAGATAATATTAACCAAACCATTTGAATAGCGTTGTAGCTAAATATATGAACATCAATTTAGGTAATTGAAAACCTGCGCCCGTTGCAAAACCTAATCTTATGAACTTATTGTTAGTAGCCGCCACATTAGTGTAATAGTATTGATATTGATAAAATATTCTGTTGATCACTGATAATTTATAATAATTAGGACAAGTAATGCTTTTCTAATCCGACAAATTAACAGTATCCTTATCAGCTTGACCAGAATCTCATCATGTAATCGTGATTGGTCACGTAAATGTAGCTATTAAATCAATGTGGAATTTATGAGAATGGAGTAAATTATTTCACATTTGTGTCCAATGCCATTTATTTAATTTGAGAAACCTCCCAGACATGTTGGAACCATTTTCTTAGATGCAATGCAAGAAACTAGTGTCTTTTTAGTCTTACAGGCATCATCGATGCCTTCGTCCTCCTCTTCCTGACACAATAAGCATTATTATCATCACATCACAGCAGCAGCACCAGCAGCAGCACCACATCATTCTCATCATCACCAGCACCATCACCATCATCATCATCATGTTGATATTATTCATTATATCTACCATCTTCAGCAACAAAAACAAAAAAAAAACGCACATCCATCTTCGTTTATTAAGGTTGTCAATTTCCATTACCATTACAAATGATTAATTCATATTGGTAAACGAGGAGTCTGACCTTAACGCCATTACCAGCCTATCAAGTATTGCCTGCTCACTACTGACATTAACATAATATAGTCTTTTGCTTTGAATATTGTGAAAATATACCATTATCCTCGATCAATTAGAGATATGAAGTTGTCATGCGTGATGGCTAGGGTGCTTCCCACCCTGACACGTGTTTGACAACTAAAGTACTCAATATCGGTGTTTGTGTTTATGCTTAGCCATGTCCCATTGATCTGTATGAACACCGCTAGCCGTTTTAACCATCTATTTGACTATTACAACCGTCTACTGACCTCCATCTACAAGCCCTTAGAGGAAATATTCAAAGAAATAGTATGTCTTTAGGATCTCTTAATTAGACTGGTGCATAATTAGGAAGGTTGTGATAAGTTTTTAGTACAAATAAGACGTGATAACGAAGGACAACGATACTTTGTATGGAGTCCATGCCTCCTACTTCCTACAACACTGGATAAGTCAATTCTTGAGTACACTTGTTTTGACTAATGATTGTTGAATCCGTATTCGTTAACTTTCCAAAAATACTGGATATACAAACCATGCATGCCACGTCTTATTGACGGCGTGTACGAGAACCGTCTAATTCTGAGTTGCCTTAATTTGTTATAATTTTTCGGAATTGTTTAATAATTTAATAAGAGTGGGTTATAATTGCAAATCGGTGAGACGTTATATCTGTAGTAAATCATTTACACACCCCCCACCATTAGTTAAATTTACCGTCCTACGTGAGTATATACCAGTAAAATTCATGTCTACTCACTTCTGCATATCATCGTTTTCACGCAAGATTTGGGTTCATCGTCATACATACTCAACAATTAGATGTTATTCAAATGCATTGTTCATTTAGCACTTGGCTAAAAGGGTAAGGACGTTTATTTTTTTATTTTAATTTAAATTTTATGTTACTTAAACTAGTGTCCTACACTAGAAAGATGTTCGCCAATTTTTGGTTGCGTGGTACTACATGTGAAGTAAAAATGGTGTATAGCCCTGAATGTATTTAATAAAAGGTTTTCGGAAGAAGGCAGATGGATATCTTTTTCACGCACTTAACCTTACGAATCCTTTTTTGTAACAACGGTTTACCAAAGTGGTAGGGTTACCACTCTCCTTCGGGAATTCGTTATGAAGCACCCAATGCTTAACGCCTTTGATATCAGTAGATAACTTTGGTCCGTTTCTTTCCCTTGATACTCAGACAAGGGCCCCACACTGCGTCATAAATTCCGACGATGCCCTGCAACATGCATTTTCCACATAAATAAGGCGAAATCTGATTTTGCGCTAAAAAGTAAAGATACAGTATTTACATGAGTTTGCAGCTCTAATATGGCAATGGACTAGTTTCCACATAACATAACTAGAGTTTAAGAACCATACTCTGCATAATATATTTGTAAAATGTACCCTATCTTTCTTGGTGCATCCACCCTCCCCTTACCCTGGCCCCTTACCCTTGACATTGAAGGCTACAGCGATTCAAAAAAAGTTTTAAAACTCATTTTATATGTAGTTTTAGTAAAGCATCTGAGAGGATTCATTGTAAACTAATATAGCTTGACAATAGTGTTCTGAATCTCTTTTTTTAAAATGGTAATACTCTAAATAATTACAACGGCTCTATGTCGGGGGAACTGGTTAACAATTTTTTTAAATGTTGCACACATATTGTTAAAAAATCCCCCTCTCACATTGTGTACTTTTGCACAGCAAATAATTGGTAAAATGTTCCTAAAGGTCCTTCATACTTCACTTCACGCATTCAGTGCAGTGCTGGAATGCAGCCTACCAAATTGTCCACTGCAATCACTTGCAGTATTGCAACGCAATCAGGCTGCAACGAATTTAAAAATTATTTTAACGGGCGATGCAGCAAGATGCAGTTATACGGGCTAGCACACATTGTAACAATTTTCACGTACCAAAGGTTTGAGTGATTAATATGTAGCCAACTCTACAGGAACCCCCCCTGGAACGAAATTCTTAAGTGCCGCAAGTGGTGCCTTAAAGAGAGGGGGCCCTATACAGGTGTGTACAGGGGCTTCAAATCTTTTAAATTTGATCCCAATCATGTTGAAGCACAATGTTATTTGTCTAATCATAAGCATTTCATAAGGTATAGTTTGTAATACTACAGCCTAAAGTTTCAGAGTATAGGCTAAAAAAGCAACATCAATATAGGGTCATTTCGTTGTACATGTGAGGTCAAATTTTAAAGTTCTAGTCCGATTGGACTAAAAGGTGGCAGAATGAAGTGGTGGAGTTCGATAGGGTTAAAATAAGGAATATTGACAAAAAGCCGTTTACCATTTTGTCATCCAGGTACCCTCCTGACAACTGCATAAGTAACCATACATCCTACAGGTACAGCTTCGAGGTTCAGTTAGTACCATAATAACGAAAACAAATAGTCCATCTTGGCCATAAAGGCTATTTTTCGCAGTGTAAAACCGAAGACAGAATTATAATATAATATAACGAACGTATATGCGCAATTTCCCGTAAGTGAATCATACTCCGTCCAAAGACATATTATAATGACAGGATACAGGAAACCACAACCAGAAAATACAACAATAATATTTAGTACAGTTAGGTTTTAACTGTTTGAAATTAACTGAACTGTGGGGCTGAACCTAATGTTAAGTGGTATGGATTCCAGAGGTTGGGCCGTAGACACTGAAGGATCCATCAGCCTTTTCCTTCCTCTAGTACGTGGATAAGCGATGCGGGGAATTGTCCATACATGAGCGGAGACCTTCCCTTGATGGAATATGAATGGTGATACAAAGAAAAATTTCTTGAGATAGACAGTGACAGACATTCAGTGCCGTGTCGATGTAGACATACTTTGGATTTATAGTTTTTATCTTCAATGTGGTAACCCGTGTAAAGTGTCTAACAAAGGGGATGTTGAATGGTACCGTGGAACTTGGAAACTATGCGGGCCGCACGGTTTTTGAGGCGCTGTGAAGACTAGCAACAATCTCTTTTTCTGCACCAGAAGAAGAGGCATTACCAAGTCTAGTCTAACTTTGATAAAACAGTGACCCGTCCATAGCCTTGACCTTTGCATCTTGATTGATGAAACGACGAATTGCGAGCCAAGTTCCACAGTAGAAAGTTAACAGTTTTGCACAGAGATGTAACATGATCTGACAATTGGTCATAGCTGAGTCAAAGCGTAATGCCCAAATTTTTGATCGTAAGAAGATGGTATATTTCATCAGAACCAATCTTTATCTGATGTCCGAAGAGTTGGCCAGCATTGTGTTGAGAAGCTGTAATAAAGAACTCAGGCTTAGAGTCATTGAGTTTGAGCATGTTGTTTTCATTAGCCAAACATGAAGCTCCTCTACACAAAATGCCAGTTTAAAGACGGCACATACAGCATCACCAGGCACATTTGGGTTAAAGACAAGTACAATCCTGAACTCAACTGCATCCATGGTGATAACTTACACATGATAAACAAATTATATTGGAATTGTGAGAATTTTTTGTAAATGCCCTCTGGGGCATGCTTACCCCGGCGACACACCACAAGCTAGCCCTTCTTTGTAACTAAACCACCTACTTAAACGCTAAATAAAGGTCAGTTATGTAAGAATGAAACCATTTCAGGCTTTCCTTTGATACCAATGCCCGTCTCCAGACGTTTGATAAGATGTCATGATCGATGGTATCAAAGGCAGCAGAGATCTATCATCATTAGAAAAACCCTTTGTTATCATCAATGGCTTGGGGTGATCTCATTCTTTACCTGAGCAATCAGTTTCCTACAGCTATTTTTGTAAGCAGAATGAAATAATTCATCAGATCGTTAGATGTGCATATGCTCATTAACCTGGATAATAGCTGTTCTCCTCAAGTATTTTACCAACAAACAAATATGGAGACACCATCGGGGCTTGTAGTTTTTAAATCATCCCAATCCAATGTTCTCTTCTTTAAATGGTGCACAATGCCTGTTTAAAGATCATTAGGGAAAACTTCACTTATTAAAGGTATTTACCTTACAGTAATAAATGGCAGGACAATAATCATGTTGCTTTTAGGGAACCAGTCGGTAAGCTTCAGACTACAAGTCTGCTTGTAGAATTCCATAATGAATAGGACAAACTTCATCTTACGAATTGTTTTGAAAGTTAACCAGATCATTTACAATGCCGGTATTATTACTTATGCTTTTATCCAGACGGAACTCATTATTCAATCACCCTTATTACAAGTAATACTGGGCTTCTTATTTGCACTTTTTCAATGAAATATTGACCAAACTTATTACACAGTACATCAGGGGTATACAAGGTAGGAAGAATCTGTTCATTTTGGTTCAAAAGTTCATTAATGATACGAAAAGTATCTTTAGTCCCAGCTTCATGTAACCTATCGTTGTAGTACTTTTTCTTTGCGGCCTCCAACAGTTTATTATAGAGTGCATTTTGTTTCTGGTATGCAATTTTGTCTACTTGAGTACCACTTTTCCTCCATTTCCTTTCAAGTCTACGTAGAACGTGCCTCTCGGCCCTGATCTTGTCACTGTACCATGGAGGCCTATACCTCACAACACGCACTCTAGTAGTTGGAGGTGCATGGATGTTAAGAACATTTGTACATGAAGTTTTGAAGTGATGAAACATCTCATCAATACTCATGTTAGTACACATTAAGTTGGCATTGCTAAGTTGTATATCAAGATCACATTTGAAAGCAACAGGGTCGATTTTCTTGAAATCCCTGACTGAACTCGTAACTTTTAGAGGAGGAGGTTTTCTCTGTTGCAAGACACATCTTACCATTTTATGATCAGAACCGTGATATAAACCAACATCGCATCTTCGTCAAAGCGTGTAATGATCAGGTCAAGAATGTGACCTAATCTGTGAGTGGCCTGGTTAACATGTTGTTTAAGACCAAAAGATGATAGAAGGGTCATAAAAGAAGACACTTCAGGCTTATTACACTCATCCATATGAATGTTAAAATCCCCTAACATGACAAGTTTGCCTGGCAACAGAGAAACCTCTTATAAAAATTTCCCAAACTCCTCCAGGAACCAAGATGTAGTAAAACCATTAGTTTGAGATGGATAAGGTCGATAGATGACCAGATAATGCACACCATTATTTGGGTCCAAAATGCTTGCATATTCAAAGGTAACTGTAGCTATGTTTAATGGATGTAATCGGAAACTAAGGTGTGATTTAGAGAGGACCCCAACACCACCATGGTTACTCGAACCACGTGGAACACTAAAAAATGTGTAACCATTTGGCTGCAACTCGCCAATAACTACTGGATCATTGGGGGCTAGCCATGTCTCAGTCAGGAACATTGCATCTATATCATGTTCAGTGACATAATCATTACACAAAGTGGTTTTATATCAATTATCATTGATGTTTTCAGAACAGATGGCATTTGAAAAAATGTCACATCCTTATAAAACATATTATTAACTTAAGAAAATACCGTTGTAGCTAAATGACATGAACATCAATTTAGGTAATTGAAAAGCTGCGCCTGTTGCAAAACCTATCTATGACCGTAATTTAGCCGCCAGTATTATTTCAATACTATATATATATATTGATAAAATGTTCTGTTAATCACTAATAGTTAAAATTTAAGAGGTAAACTAATAGGTGAAATTTGACGCTCGTGACACTCGCGACACAGCCATTCTTATCTTGTGACATTCGCGATACAGCTGTTCTTATCTTTAGACATTTTGACACTTGGCTTCTTATCCAGTGACAGTATCATAAATCTTGTGACATTGCAACAGCCATAGTTATTTTGTCAACCCATGTAGACCTTTAGTGTACCATACCAATCATTGAAATTACGTTTCTTTACCCATATACCTAATATATAGACATGTGGAAACATTTTATTTCAGATGGCATGCAAGAAAGTAGTGATTTTTAGTCTTACAGCAGCCTAGTTAGTGATGTATAGCCTAACATTTAATGATATCCCTGATATCACTTTAATACTACTCATAATTTCCATGGTAATTCATTATCATCTTCATAATCATCTTCATTATCATCTTCATAATCATCTTCATAATCATCTTCATAATCATCTTCATAATCATCTTCATAATCATCTTCATAATCATCTTCATAATCATCTTCATCTTCATCTTCATAATCATCTTCATCATCTTCATCATCTTCATCTTCATCATCTTCATCATCTTCATCATCTTCATCATCTTCATCATCTTCATCATCTTCTTCATCTTCTTCATCTTCTTCATCTTCTTCATCTTCTTCTTTTTTTTTTTTTTTTTTTTAAAACCTATCTATGACCGTAATTTAGCCGCCAGTATTATTTCAATACTATATATATATATATATTGATAAAATGTTCTGTTAATCACTAATAGTTAAAATTTAAGAGGTAAACTAATAGGTGAAATTTGACGCTCGTGACACTCGCGACACAGCCATTCTTATCGTGTGACATTCGCGACACAGCTGTTCTTATCTTTTGACATTTTGACACTTGGCTTCTTATCCAGTGACAGTATCATAAATCTTGTGACATTGCAACAGCCATAGTTATTTTGTCAACCCATGTAGACCTTTAGTGTACCATACCAATCATTGAAATTACGTTTCTTTACCCATATAACTAATATATAGACATGTTGAAACATTTTATTTCAGATGGCATGCAAGAAAGTAGTGATTTTTAGTCTTACAGCAGCCTAGTTAGTGATGTATAGCCTAACATTTAATGATATCCCTGATATCACTTTAATACTACTCATAATTTCCATGGTAATTCATTATCATCATCATTTTCATCATCATAATCATCATCATCATCATCTTCATCTTCTTCTTCTTCTTGATATTATTCATTATATCCAACACCTTCATCAACAAAAACAACAGCCACATCCATATTCTTTTATTAAGGTTGTCAATTTCCATTGCTCTTACAAAATGATTAATTCATATTTTTTTTTTTTTTTTTTTTTTCTTCATCTTCATCATCTTCTTCATCTTCTTCATCTTCTTCATCTTCTTCATCTTCTTCATCTTCTTCATCTTCTTCATCTTCTTCATCTTCTTCATCTTCTTCATCTTCTTCATCTTCTTCATCTTCATCTTCTTCTTCTTCTTCATCTTCTTCTTCTTCTTCTTCTTCTTCTTCTTCTTCTTCTTCTTCTTGATATTATTCATTATATCCAACACCTTCATCAACAAAAACAACAGCCACATCCATATTCTTTTAATAAGGTTGTCAATTTCCATTGCTCTTACAAAATGATTAATTCATATTGGTAAACGAGGAGTCTGACCTTAACGCCATTACCAGCCTATCAATTATTGCCTGCTCGACTGACATTAAAATAATATAATGCTATTTGCTTTGAATATTGTGAAAATTTACCAAGTTATCCTCGGATCAATTAAGAGATATTGAGTTGTCATGGCGTGATGGCTTGGTGCATTCCAGCCCTGAACCGTGTTGTACTAAAGTACTCAATATCGGTGTTTGTGTTTGCTTAAGCCACTGCCCATTGATCTGTATGTACATCCGATAGCCGTTTAAAACCATCTATTTGTACTATTACAACGTATAATGACCTCTCAGTCTACAGCCCTTACAGGAATATTCAAACAAATAGTATGTCTTTATGATATGCTTAATTAGACTGGTGCATTATAGAAGTGTGATAATGTTTTTAGTACAAATAAAACGTGATAACTAAGGACAGAGATATCTTTGTATGGAGTACAGGCCTCCAATTCTACACTGGTTAAGTCAATATCTTTGACTACACTTCTTTAACTAATGAATTTTTGAATCCGTGTTCGTTAACTTGCAAAAATACTGCAGATATAAACCATGCATGCACGTCGCGTCGTATTCAGTGTGAACACGAACGTCTAATTCATGGTTGCTGTGTCAGTGTGATAAATTTTGTTATAATTTCTGAAACTTTTTGATTTGCCTAAAGATGGGTTTGTGAATTTCAAATGAAACCAACACAAAATTGAAGAATCGCTTCAGTGAAATCTGTGTGAAGTATATATTTAAGTAAATCATTTACACACCCACACCATGAGCTAAATTTACAGACGTACGTGATATATGCCTAATAAAATTCGTGTTTAACTCACTTCTGCATATAATCGGTTTCATGCAAGATTTAGGGTTGCATCGTATACAATTGATATTCAATGTCATGTGTTCATTAAAACTTCGATAACAGGGTAAGGTTTTTGTATTTTTTAAGTTAAATATTGTGTGTATTTATAGAAAGATTTATTGAATCATGATATTGATCTTTAAAGGTGCGGTAATTATTGCTAGGTGGTACATATTATGTCAAAGTAAAAAAAAAAAGTCTGAAATGTATGTTTATACATAGTGAAGAATGAAGATGGACATAGCTTTTTCAACGACACTTAACCCTCGTCTTACCAAGCCTTTTTTAACGTTTGCCAAGGGGGTGTTACCACCCCTACCCTTCGGGAATTCATTATGAAACACTAGATGCTTATGATTTTGAACCCAGTGGATAGCTATGATTCTCCTCTTTCTATTGATACTAAAATAAGTACTAACATATGGCGCCATAAAGTCCGGGTGTCGCCAAAATTTGCATTTTGCACAGAAAATAGGCGAAAATCCAATTTTGCTCTAAAAAGTAGGAATGCCTGATGTTTATGCGATTTTCAACTCTAAATGATTACAATTGACTAGGTTACATAAACATTAAGTTTAAGAGCCATACTGTGCAGAATATTTTAAAAAATGTGCCCTACATTGTCTTGAGTGGCAATCACCCCTACCCTTCGACTTTGAAAGCATACCTTAACACCTGTGAAGGTACTACTTTCACTTTTTTCGCTCTACATTTAAGTAACTCTTGGTTATAAACATTAGTAATCTTATATGCTTATGACAATTTTGGAACAAAAAACACCTCGTAACATTAACGAAGACCTACAAGTATTTCACCCAGACTAGTTTGCCTTTTTAAGGCGGAAATACAAGTCTCTCTGATATGGATAGTGTTAAGTATATTTGATCACGGCCATGCACCTGCGCAGGCTATGTTTATTTTCGGAAATGGAGCACAGATTGAAACAAGAATAAACAATTTCTTCAGTTTGCTGCTCTTCATTTGCCACGCATTCCTTGCAACCATATCTGGTTTGCAAAGTTTCAAGGCCAAATAGACGAATTGCTTTACTTTAAACCTCATCTAAGTTACTGTGTAATTTTCTTTGACACGTCTAAAGAAGGGCAGCTTGTAACCAGCCATCTTATCATGCTTAATTTGGTATCAACAAATTTATGGATATCCTCTTTCTATAAATACAAAATAAGTACTAACATCCCTTTATTTGAAGTCACAATGATGTCGTAAAAAAAAGCCTAGCAAACATTTAATTCCTTCTGATATTCTAAAAGAAAAAGGTCATTTTTAAAGTGCGGCCGGATCTGTTTGCTGAATATGAAATTGGAATGAAATGGGGATTCTGACTTATATACATAGTAAGTTTCATGTTTATATTGTTAAGATGTTGTTCAACAATAGCAAAGAATATAATTGAGGTGTCACCCCAGGAACTTTGAACGCTTTCCCTAGCCCGGAAGCTCCCGGAAAAAAAAGTTGAATGATCATTGTATACAATGGGCGCAAAGGATAGGCCGACAATTAGCTGAAACTTTGGGTGGTTTAAAGGTGATTACAGTGATTTGCTAGATATGAAAATAAAACAAATCATGCATGTCTGTAACAAGTACAGGTGCCCTGACATTCCTGCAAATTAGTCGTATGTGTTATCTGGTGCTAGACGCTTTCGGTTCTTTTTCATTTGTCTGTCTGTGATTAGCTTGCACAATGTAAGCACGGACTACTACTCCTCAAATACCTTTAAAACGAAATCGTTTTACTTAAAATTGTTTCGTCTGTCTACACCAAACTTGGTTGGAGCATATGCGTGTGACATAACTTTACATAGGTTGCATAAATCATAGATTTGATTAATTTAATGAATAACTAATTAATTTGTTTAGCGTTTAAAATTGTTATTAATACCATATAATTGTGAATTATATATCATATAACATTTCATTCTCTAACCTAACCCTAATAAAGGTTGCATTATCCATAACTCATTATAAATCAATTCTATTTTGGCATCTTTAACGTAACAAAATTTATGCCGGTTAGAACTTGAGGGACATGACAATTAAATTTAGACCAAAATGTCCAGATGCTACCAAGTGAAATTGCAATGGCAGACCACTTCAGATTAATATTACGAGATAGAATGTATTGTTTTCTGCAAAATGCATTATTTACATTTAGCACTAGTGTTCGAACGATATGATTACATTTCGCGGCCTTGCAAAAAAATAAGTAATGGATCCCTTTAATTTTACCAATGGAAAAAATGAATTCGGAGTCAACACAATCCAAAACGAATGTCCTCGCACAAAATGATGTTAATTCTATTTATCACTTCGTGTTCCACGCATTTTCTTTGGCGAACGTTACCCGTTGTCATTAAAACATGTGAAATTAAAGGTACATTTCGTGATCCACAGCCTCGTCCCCCTCTTTATTTCAAAGAAATTGAGATTTATTTATATCAGCTAAACCATTGGGCCAAGTATAGTATTTGTGGTTATTCTTACATGCAAATTCGATCTATTCTAGAAGAAAATCGTAATTTTGTATTTTCAATGGGGTACAAAGACCTTAACAGAATAAAATACTTTATTATAATAATAATTTATAGAAATATGGTAATAAAAATGGTTATATAGTTATATTGGTATAATGATGATATGATTGAATTATAAGCACCACGTTATAATTAGTATACTCTATAATATTTGTTCATCTTAATTTTTATCTTTTTGCACGTTATTTGGTATATTTTGAATACAAAAATCAGGAGACTTAACACAACAACAACAAATTAAATCCTCATTGTACAAATTAGTGACCTATTCATATTGCGCCTTATAGAGTAGATTTTAAATTACCGTTGTCAATCTTTAATAAAATCTAAAGCCTCCCGAACAACAGCTGTTATATCTTTGAAAGTACTATACAAAAAAGTAGACAACACATACCACCTTACATTTGTATTAATCAAATTTGCAAACGCTATCGAGTTTGAATTTCAATTTTTTCCCAAATGATCGTTAGTATCTGTCATTTTGATACGTGTATACACTCCGTTTACAAATTCATATACAAAAAAATGGATCGTATATGGAGTTCCCCGGAGAATAGCTTTCAATTTAACTCGAACGAACGAAAAATAATAAAATAGAGTATAAATTACAACTACAATGGAAAGTGGGCAATAAGGAAATTGAAGGGATTGACTCAAAAGAACAAGCTGGATTAGATGGAAGTATAAAAGGTATACAAAGGGGGTTAAATGAGTAATGCAATAATAAACGGATTGCTTTACTTACGGAATTAGTAACTTAGAGGTGCATTTAGAGTTTATAATACTTTTTGGTTTTCTCTTTATGGTTCACTATATATGTTCTTGGAGAACTCAGTTGCAGTTGGATTCTGATTGTGCCTTTTAGTGTTATGGCCTGGGATGTACAACACTTGTTTATTATTGCAGTCAAGCATGGTGTAGTTATTACAAGGAATAGTACCAGTCCAGAAATCGTTTATATGCCCAGATCAAACTACAACTAATTTCCTATAAAATGTTTAGGTTGCATTAACCTAATTGTTTAAAAAAAAAATATATCATAATAAGTATATTCGCTTTTTATAAAGCCGCATTCACTGCGCTGTTGCCTATATTACGCTGCTGCCGTCAGGAAATCGTCACAATCTTTCGCTTCATCTAGGCTGGGCAGCTGACCAAACGCACATACCTGTCATCAATTTAGATTGTTATATTCCACATAACAGATTTGATCCCCCTATTTTGATTGCAAAACAAAATTGGACAAAATTACTATTTTTAACAACAATCCCCTTCACTTGTGAACCAATCATACAATGAATAAATATTAACCTTAAGATTAATTATGTTGAACTACTGAGTTATTAGTTTAAGTATCACGGTCTTATAATAGTATATATTCATTGAACTACCGAAATATCCCCTATTGGTCTTCTTGTTGTAGCCGGCAATACGTAGCAATATATTACGCTTATTATCCCGACACTAACTTACAAAGGTGACAGGATGATCATTTTTGCTGATAACCAAGTTCGCTCAAATTGCACTTGATCGGCTATAACCACCTTGTTACGAGAACGTTCCGTGCTAGAAATTTCAAAACCCATCTAATAATCTAATAAATCAAACAAGTCGTATATTAAATGCAATGCTATCTTCTAGGAAAGCGATGGACACCTTTCGGAACTAACATCTAGATAAATATCGCTCCTCTTCCAATCCTGGCTTGATAGCTCAGTTGCAAGAGCGTTGTGCTATATACGAAGTCTGCCGTTCCGAATACCGCCAGCGCCAGAATTTTTTTTTCCAACATAACACAAACTGCGCTTGGGCCATCTCCTAGAAAAATCAATAATATACATCCTTGTCTAACCGGAGAAATCGGTCTACATATTTCATTAAGCTTTTACCGCGGAATTTCAAACTCCATCACTGCATTTCCCCTATTCATGCTTATACCTTCGGTAAAGTACTAGAAGTGACACGATGAATTGAATCTACTAGGCCGAATAAGAGGACATTCCATTTTTTGGCACTGCGGCAGGATTAAAGTTAACATGCGATTAATCTGGGATTATTGTCTAATGCGATTTTTAACCCAGCACAAGAACCCCCTCACTTTCAACCTCTACTACCCTCTGCTAAAGGGATATACCCTCTCACGGTCCCTTGGATTTACTACTATAACGGTTTCATGCACATGTGAAAAAAAAACCGCAACGCTGTCACCCAGCAGTTCCGTCACTTTTTTAAAGAGACATTTGTTATAGTGACTTTGCCAAGTGAAAGTGGCTTTTGCCTAATGTCACCCACAATGTCGCATAGCCCCCCGAGTCAAAGCCTCTGACTTTTGAGACAAACAATTACAATGTGAATTGGCCTTGTGAGAAACGGTGGTCTTATCGGCCCCTTATTTTTTCGCCGGAACGTTATGGCTACGTTTTATCTTGCAATGCTCAATGACCAGATTGTCCCAGTCTTGAAGCATTTTTCAATCAACAATCGCCAACAAACGAACAATAAGGCACTTTGGTGGGCAGCATATAGGTGCTCCTGTATATTGTGACACCAATTGTGAACAACAATCGTTTACAACAGTTTATTCGGAAAAGTTCTGTCCTATAACTAGGAGTCTGAATGGCCAAGGTCACCCAGATTTACCTACACACACCATACACAACCACACAACACAACAGCAGCACACATCTGCCGCATCTTTTCTATAGGGTATTTGGAAAGTCTCACGTGAACACAACACCTCCGGCACGTCTGGATGAACTTCAACAGAGAATTGACCGTGATGATATAATCCAGCAACAGTTTGTAAGACACTAAACAAGTTCCTCTATGTGTGTTTGATCGTGGTGATACCATGTTTGAAAGACTAACAAATGGTAAACGTCTGCACATGTAAACCTCGTAGGTTTGTAAGCGATATCTCATTCTGTGCTAAGTTGGTGTGGAATTTTATTTGCCCATTTTCAATTCTACCAGTTGGCACAGGCCTCATTTTCTACATGTTCTTATGTCGCTTTTGCCTTACTGCTGCACAATTACATGAAAAAAGCTGAAATGAAGTCCCAAACAAAAGAAGGGGGGGATTACCTAAAAAAAAGTTGAGATTTTTATATAACTTGAAACGTTGCCTAAGTATCCATATTACCTAATTCTTACGGCCAATTCGCCGTATCTGTAAGAAATCCGCAATGTGTATTTTCTCTCCGTAAACGGACAGAAATTAAAGCCACAGTGGCCTATGGGACAGTGCGATGAGAAACAGGGCGATTGCTCATAATAGTGTGGGTTGGTGTGTATTCCCGTAGGATTTTCATTTCATGCTAAAATTGATTTGTTGCTTTCTGATTTCATTAGGACCTAAAATGTCAGAAAAAGACGGGGTGCACATTTCGGACTGATTCCCCCTGCTTTAAGGTGGGAAGTGAGTACAGGGAAAAATTTAAAACCGACGTTAATTGATATTTGTAATATACTATTTGCCTAGTTAAACCTTTGTTAAAAGCGGTATAGCCACGTTAATGGTTCAAGGTCACCCTGGGGGTAAATGATCAGATTGTTGTTTGAAAGTGGTGTCAAATGATTCTTGTTCCATACTGAAACAGAAAATGCATTTTAATTAAAATTTGTTTTTTTTTTTTTTTGATAATCACATTGCGACATCCAGGGAAGTTCTGGGACCCATACCCCATGTAGACCCTTGCAACATCTTTGATATGTAATTCACCAACAAATGTACAACAACTGTAACAATAATACATTTTTTGATACTGTGAGGACAATACAAACAAAATATCACCAGTTTAAACGAAAATCGAGAATAGGTTAAATTTATACCCCGGGATGACATTGAACCATTATGGGGGCTTAACGCTTGAACTAAAGGTTGCAACTTAGGAAGATATGTACTAGTTTCTAATCCTATAAAGAGACGAACAGGGTAATGTACATAAAACCACAATTTGACTCGATTTTAATTTTTCCCTGTAGTAACATTTCCCCCTTGAGGAAGGGGACAGCAGTCCGAAATTTGAACCCCATCATTGTCTGACTGTCTAAGCAACGAACAGTACAGCAAGAAAATCAACTTTAGCACCAAATTCCTACGTGAACTGTTTCATTGACATACCAAACCAGCCACTATAACTCAAAACGCAGACTCGCAATCATCTCCAGGACATCTAGTGAACCATGAATAAAACAGCAAGTGCTGGAATCACGAAAGCACCTGTAAACCGGTCCATTGAGATGAACGTCAAAAGTTGTGTTGTTGTTACAATTCAATGGTCATCGACACCAGGACGGAATTTCAACAGATTTGACGAATTCCAATGAAACAATGTTTAAATGCAATGGCACAAAAATTAATATCAGTGAGTGAATCATGGAATTAGTTTTCGTGTCTGTAACTCCAATTTTTACGGAACTAATTCTGTGGAATTTTTACTAAATCATATACACACAGTACGAAAATAAACCTCTGGGAGTTAAACCTACACTTAAGGGAAAGTGAAGAAACGGGGAGAATGACAATAAGAAATAAAGATTCGGAGATGCAACATTGGAATAGGACGGTATGATGAGCAAATATGAGGGTGAGAAGAAGAAGTACTTCAAAGAGAAGGAATATGAAGTGATTAGGTTAAATGAAGGAGGTGTTGTTTAGTTAATGTTTGAACACGTTAATAGTGACAGTTGAATGGGTAGGAGTAAGTTCCACGTAATGAGAGCCGTCGTACCGGCTACAAGCCGGAAAAAGGAGTTATTTTTTGGTTTGAGGGAAAAAGGGTTTATGATGCGCTCTGTGTTGGAGGATGTTACTGTTATGAGTGCAGTATGAATTAAAAGAGTGGAATTAAAGTCTGTGATGAATTTCAAATTAACAGTTTGTTTTTGGTTGTAATTTGTTAATGTCACTTAAAATTAAAAATATTGAATGGTTTGAAAAGATGACAGTGTGGGCACGGTAATCTGAGTGTGTGATAGTAATGACTTCTCTGTATGGAGGATGGGAAGAAATTTTAGGAAAGTGTGTCTGTGATGCCAATATCCTTCAAAGTCAATGCTCTTGTGAAACTTTTCGCAGGAAATAGTTACGGAAGCGGCGTTTTGAATTCTCTGCAGTGTGAGGATTTCAAATGAGTTCGGGTTGTTAAGAACCACGTTAAAGCGTCGTCGTAGTTTATGGCAACCAAGCTGGCGCCAACAATGGCAATCAAAAAGCACTTCAGCACGTATATTATTGAAATTCCCGGGCAAACATGACTTCCTTTGATGCAAATTGATAGATCAATTAGCTTTAAATGGATATAGATTAAGGCTTTATAAGCTCGACATTTGTCTTCAAAAATGGGATACCCGATTTAATACGTTTTACGTACGTTTAAATAATGTATAACACTCGTAAAAGTATGCCAATATTGAAGAAATGTTTCTTATGTAATTAAAAGTAGATCAACAAATGCGCTTCCAATTCGTAGCTGATTTTTAATAACATATGTTTCCTTATTTAAGGGTCCGCTTTCGTAACTTCAAGAGTATCCCAAGGAAAAAACATCTAAAAATATCGTTTCTTGAAAAATTTCACTTATTAAAACATCTTTTATTAAAGCATTCGTCAACCAAAACATCCTTAAAACGTATATATTGATTTCGTATAGTTGTAACGTTTACTTAAGCTGTGTTAATGACATCATGACAACTGACGTTTATTTACCCATTGAGAACTATACTGCCTTTAAATAACATTTTACTTATAGGATAATTACATCTTATATCCATTTCAATAAACGATTATTCGAAAGAAAACTCCCGAAATATTTAAGCTATAGTCATTCTTACGATGTTGCTGTTTGGCTACAAATGCTGCACTATGATCAATGGGAAGGCATGTCATTGGATAAAAATTACTTATTTGTTTTACTGTGCTATGACAAAATTATTTCCATCCATTATACAGTATGTTGGGAAGATCCTTAATGCAATCAAATCCAAATGACACTTTACTTTCCACGTTTGCTTTTCTGTTATGGACCTGCAGCCATATTATGTTTTGGTTTCTCACGCGTCTTTGGTATACTCTCATCCTGCATATCATGAAGCCCTCCCTTCTATGTGTTCTTAAGTGCATTCTAATGATGATACGCCCCATTGTTCCCTCTCAATACTAAACCCATACATCCTGTTTTCTTTTAGCAGCGATGTGAGGGCACGTTGTCTAAATCACAACTTGCTATGTATGTTATTGCATTAGTAATATTTATGTGTCTTACTTTGCTATTTTATTTGTGCCTTGCTACTTTTTTCTTAACTTTACAATATATCTTATTCATGCATGCAAAGCCCTAAACAAGACCACATATAAATCACATATGGAAATCGCTTATGTCCCGAGAAGTAAAATCAGCTTTCTTCACAGAAACGTGAGCCGATCAGAATTACTGTATGGGTGCGAAGCCTGGTCATTAATCCCAGTTCTGGAGAGGTCTCTCAATGGAGTTGCCACCAGATGCTAAGGACAATGCTTAAAATCAACTGGTAGCCAGTCGACTTCGTAACTCTATGCTTTATGGTGAACTACCTAAAGTTGGAGACAATGGTAGCAACAAGAAGAATGCAGCTTGCAGGCCAAGGGTTACGCCACTCCATTGAGCTGTGAACCAGTAGACTCTTTTTCTGGGAACCAACACATGGGCATCAGAAGACAGAAGCGCAAGCAACGAAAAACTGTATAGACATCCTGATAAAGAGACGGCAGGAGTGGTAGACACAAAGGATCTTGCGAATGCATGCGAATAGTATAGACGGATGATCCGTGCTTGATCCCGACTGAGGCCCGACTGAGTATTATTAGTATATTATTATTATTAGTAGTAGTAGTAAGTAGTAGTAGTAGTAGTAGTAAGTAGTAGTAGTAGTAGTAGTATATAGAGTAGTCGTAGTAGTAGTATCAGTAGTAGTAGTAGTGTAGTAGTAGTAGTAGTAGTAGTAGTAGTAATAGTGCTTTGTCTCTTGTGCTCTGTAATTTTTTGTCTGTAGTGGCACTCTTGTGTGTTTGTGGTTTACTATTTCTTTGTAATCTTTAATAATTAAACATTAAGTGACCAAGGGGGGGTGGTTCATAGGGACCCCCCAAATTTGTTTTCGCGCTGGCCGCTTTACGCGTGGGATTTTTGCGGCGACGAAATTTTTGGTTAATGTCTGAATGTAAATGCGCTTCTTTGATACCGAAATAATTAAAATCGGCCAAGCCGTGAATTGAGTAATTAGTGGGGGTCCCATGGAACCCCCCCCCCTTGGGCACTAACGGAAGTAAACAATATAGTAACATTAAAAATAATAACCCTTTATGTGCTGAAAAAAAACCTTTCATCTTCATGACGTTGCAAAACCGTTACGGTACAAACTCTATGGGCCACATGACGTGTATTTTTGCAACACCTGTAAACAATACCGGATTCCCTAACAAACCTGACTGTGTTTTTGTGTTAATTATGTAAGTTAATTTGGGTCTTCTAGATAGATCTCAACATAAAAATAAGTTTTCAAACTTTTTGATTTGTTTTGTTGGTAAGGCGCACGGCTCATTTGAATTTTCCGTCTTTTGCCAAATTTTCGCGTGTTGGAAAACACAATGTTTTGCCCACTATTTGCACCCAAATAAAAATTTCATTTTTTATTGCGATTTGGGGTTGTCTTATGATCCTTCACATGTGGTATTAAATTTCGTTGCAAAAAAATTTCCCTCGGGAACCCCCCATGGAACCCCCCCCCCCACCCAGGGCACCAACGGGAGTGAAAACCCCTTGGTCCTTTAACGTGGTTAAAGTACAGACAGGACGGGGACACACAATGTTTGCACACCCTGCTATTTTTCTTTGGTCATATACTAAAGGTGTCCTCCTGTATCAAGTTCGACCCTTGGTGGTTGCGTACCTCGTACGTTGGATTACAACATTACCTAATTGTTTATGTTGTTATTGCTAGTACTTACACTGTCAGGTTTTAATGAAATGACATTTGCATAAGTTATGAGTAGTAAGCCCAAACATTAATATTTCATGTGAAAGTAATGCGTCATATAATGATTAAAAAAAGTTGACGGCGTGCAGTTTACCCGTTTTTGACATCTTGTGTGACAGTTTAGCCGTAAGTATTCAGAAATGTAATATTAATACACGTCAAATTACGAGCCTCATATTTAATTATAATACAGTTAACACAGTTATTAAATTACTATAGAGACTTGTCAAAAAGAGTCGTCGGTAAAGTTTCTGCCATTTTTCGTGGGGGGTTGACCGATTAATTTCATCTAAATCTTGTTGCATGATCGCAGTGTTGCAGGCGGCGTTGTGATATGAAAAAAAAACGGTAAAGCAAAGAGTTTGTACAAAATATGTTGATGGTTTATTGGCCACATTAACCTGCTGATTCCAAATCTCGATGATGACACTTTGTCATTCTCGATAACTTTTTTAGATCAAATTTGCAAACAGAAAATCAATCTATATGGGGGTGGGTGAATTCAGTATTATGCCTCCAAAACCTTCAACATGCAATTTATTCCGTCGAGGCTGACGAATTCATAGGGTGGTGGCACAATACTAAATTCTTTCCTATATGGGTTTGAATGATGCATTAATATGTTTATCTGTTCCCAATGATTAAAGTATAGTTTGATATATGTACAACCATTTTGCGTTTGTTCGACAGGCAAAACTATTCAAGGTCGTCATGGGGGAACCCATTTATAATGGAGGAACTATTTATTTGTTTCAAATTGGTTTGTATTTTGCTCGTATGGGATGTTACAACAAGAAATATATATTACTTTGTGTTAATAACCTCAAAGATATTAAGCCGACGCTAGAGTGTTGATACCCAGTATCGATATTTCCACCTTAATCATACTCCTAAGTCAAAACAAAATGCCTTTACATGAGGAAATGAGCCCATTTTAAGAAGATTCTGTGCATTTGAATTTTTTTTAATCCATGATTAACCTGAACAATTTAAACCTACGGGTTAAAATTAATTGTTCAAGATAATCACCAACAATACTATGAAATATACACATTATACTGTGTACACCTTCATATCTCAAAATGCTCAAAGATGACCAAAGTTTTGGAATCATGCAGGCCGGTTGTTATTGCCAGAAACCAACACATTGTTTCGCCATACTCCGTGCAAGTGTGCGGGGTTCTATAAATGACAGGCTGGGAAAACTATCGTACTTTTAGGAATGAGCGAGTACGTAGCCAAAGAACACTGATACTTAACAAATTATGTAGTCCCATCAGGGGGCTAGGGCAAAACCCACGGTAATTCATGAATGAATTATTAAAATCAGAAAAACCGTCTGTTGCTTGCCATTAAAATTAGCCCGTTTCTACAAAAATGAATCAAAAATAAAAAAAAGCCATCTCCATTTCTTTTCCCCATAATCAAGAAGTAATGGATACGCATAGACTGCAGCAAACCATGAGTAAGATATTCAACTATCGGCGGGTGGTATGCGGAGGCATTGTTAAATTGCTCGTCGTGAAACAGATTTTAGGTGTTATCAGCTCCACGATGCGGTTGTTGAGAAAATACTGTTCTCGTTTACAAATAAAAACCAGTTTATTATAATATAGGTCATTGACCCTTTGTTATTCTCTGAAAAAAGTGTGGTAAAAAATTTGGATTTTTAGAAACTAATTTAAGCCATAAGTTACGAATGGGTCTGCACAAAATTGTGATGTCAAGAGTGCCAGCCAACTTTTCTTCATAAATTTTGTCGTCTTTCTCCTTTTCAAAAATACGGTTCAAAGTAATTGAAACAAACACTGTAGAAGCTAAAGATATTTATTTGTGAAGAGGATAGGTATTTTGTTCTTACGTCATGACAAAAAAAGAAAAAAATTACTCAAAGCCTAAATCGGGCAGGTGATATCAGCGAAATCTTTACAATGGCCCTGCACTCTCGATGAAAAGGAACTGAGTGGTTCGTCCATTAGTTGTCGAAGTATGGATGCATCCATTGGTCCATTTGAGCGGAAAAGAAATGAGTGTATTTATTCATTTTTCAAGAAAGAAATGTGCATGTTTTTTGCGGGAACAGACGGTTATATGATTTTAAATAATTATTAAAATTTACACTTGGTATTGCCCTAGCCCCCTGATGGGGACTACTAAAAAACAGCGTAGAAGACTGTCCCGCAGTATACTAGTTGTATAAAAGCAATGCACGGGAAGCAAACAGAATTTCTGTAATAGGGTGTGCCAAGGGGGGGGGGGGCTGCCTCCACTCCCCCAGTTTGGTTTGTCAGTCGGGGGAAAAAGATCTATTCGGGGCATCAGAGGCGTAGCCATCGGAGGTCAATATGTTCCGTCGGTCCATTTGTTATAGAAAAGCGGTTTGTTTTGATATTGTTGTACGGTTCCGCCATGACTGACAGTCGTGACTTACGTGTGACATGTCATCTTTGTCTGTCTGCTGCCAAAGCATACACTGATGGAAGGAAGATTGTCAACAAGGAGCTTAATCGGGTCGATCCACCTGTCCGTGGCCCTCCAGGTTCGGTTTTCTTCCTTCAATCTTCCTGAATGATGACTTTTCTTGGCAGTGATCCTCCCCGTCTTGGCAAAAAATTATGCCAAAGTAGCTACGACTGTAGGGTATATGCAGGAATATAGCAGGGAGAGCCTTATAATAAAAAACGTAGGTTGATGTTGTATCCCTCCTCCTTCACCCTCACACCCCCCCCCGGTCTTCAGATTTTTATGTGATTTTAAACAAAAATGGGTCCAAATTGGGAAATTGTTCGGTAATTACTTGTCTCAGAATCCTGGCATGTGAAAAACTGATTCGGGGAAGTCGTTATAAATTCTTTTACTTGTCTTTTAACGCAAGCAAAAAAGAGGGTTTGGGATCCAATTTTATAATACTATATCGCCAAAGTTCACCAGGGGGTAAATCGGGGAAACTGTAAAAAGGAGCTTCTTCTATCAGTTCTAACAAACAGTAGTTACTGGTTAACATTAGGAATTCCTGGAAAATTGATTCTGAAAAAAAATTGTGAAAAATGATAGTAAAATGTGAGAATGAAAAAAAGGAATCAGCTTGCGATAGGTAAAACACATTAGCACATGGCATTAAAGTAAAAAGTGTCCCATTAGGACAAAACTAGGGTTTGCTTCTTTCGCTTGCGGAAAATGAAATACATTTTCACGAAAATGGATAAGGAGTTATATTGAGCTTTAAATATCAGATATAGCCATCATCAGGCTTAACTGGAGCGTTATCGTGCCGGGGCAACTGCTTCTATTTGTTGTAATCTTATGCTCCATTTGGAAATGAACTCGAGTCCGCCGGAGGAGGGACAAAAAATGAGCGACCGTAATTTTTGTTGTTTCATTTGCTCTAAAAATGGTGGAGGGAATTCAATTGTGGGGAAACATGAACAAACATTCTAAGCTCATTGTCTTTATGATTTTCAAAGACGGGCGGCCACTTGTATTTCAAAGGACGGATTTGATGCGTGAACAAGAAAAACGCGTTTAAAAAGGGTCTCTTTTTTTCCAGTAGTAGGTGTGTCAAAACAGAAAAGGCAAAATAGGAAAAAAAAATAAGGGTATACGTTTTTGAAGTAAAAATAATTACAACGCTCTTGTACACGATCAAATACTGATTAAGATTTACAATTGTTTATGTCAAAAAACACAAGATGCGTGTTTTTCACACAGATCTGAAATGTTCAAGCACTCCGATTCGACAAGTAATAAGTGGTATTATGAAGGTTCGGTGTACCTTGTAACAAAAGTAATGTCTGAACTGGTGCCAAGCGTGCCCCTTCGTGTAAATTTAGCTCAAACCCCACCAAAATGTTAGTGCGATCATGGGACCCCCCACTATAACTCATGAACGGATTGCCGATTTAAAATGTTTGAGTATGAAAGAATGCGCATTTACAACGTCTGTGAAAATAATTGTTTTAAACGATCACGACATTCATTCGTAAACCGGCAGAGCGCCAAACAAATTTTTGGGGTCCATAGGACCTCCCCCCCCTTGGTCTTAGAAGTTGAATGTTAAATATCGTTATTTTGTGACTGTTTTGGTAGTCGGGACACGTGGTTACGTATCATGTTTCAGATGAATGAGGGCTGGCAGATCTTCTTGCATTACCGCATTATTGCATTATCGCATACCGTAAGCCCGTAATCGGGATTATTAAAAAAAGTCAGAATGTGGTCGTTTCATTTTAACTAGGTTATTGTAGGTATTTCTCTCTCTGGTCCATGAGTGCACTGAAAGCCCTAACCCCACGCAACCACCACGGCACTGTGGGGTGTCTAGAAAAGGGGGAACCAAAAAAGGACCGCAAAAACAGGGTCGCGCACCGGTCAGCAATCGTTGTCGGGCACAAAAATTCCACGTTGTTGGATACCTTTCTTCAGGTACCCCTTTTTGAGCAACCGGTGTGGAGTCTGTTTTCAATAGAAATATTATATTGTTGATTTCATGCAAGAATATAGATCTAGAAAAATTTATCCAGCTCTTATGGAATAGTAGTAAAGAGGTTCTACGTCTAGTCCTGGGTCCAGTACTTGGTGGGTGTCTGCGCGAACGTAAATGCGAATACTCACCAACAAGTTGGGCATTCGTTTCAGGTCGATCGCCAGTTATAGTTACCGAAATTCCTATCCACAATGCACCAACGATGTACGAATAGATATGCTTCACTCCATGCACGCTCGTAGTTTAGTGCGCCTCCTTTAAAATACGCGCACATTTTGTGGCGCAAAAAATTACAAGGCAATCAAAGAGTGCGCGTTACTGGGGTAAAATGTATGTACAGCAAAACGTTTTCGCACAGTTATGCCAGAAAACTGGGACCGTGTGACAAAAACACCATAGAATATATATGCTATTTATTTTATCTACTAGTACATCGTTGGTGCATTGTGGGATTTTTTATGGGATAGGAATTTCGGTTAAAAAAAAATGATTTCCGATAGGAAACCAACAGGATCCACGTCTTGGTTATATTAAAACGTGCAGTTCATCATCAAGGTTCATGAAGGCCGGGTCTAAGAGGGTCGTCGAGTGCCAAATTGTGTAAAACACTCAATAGAAAAACGTTTTACACAATGGTTAAACTACCAAAATGTTAATACTACAGCATGAACAATTTTGAAAAAAATGTTTTTCAGTCAAAGACATCTCATCAACACATCGAGGATTTTGAAATAAGCTCTACCGGTCGGTCGACGTTTTTGTCTAAGATTGAGAATTTTCAACCAATCAGCGACGGGGACCCGTGTCAAAACTTTTCCGACTTGTGTGGTGTAGTATCGCCGTATACGTGCCCGTGGGAACACCCACCAAGTACTGGAACGAGACTAGTTGAACTTCTGACAGTGCACCCTTCGACACTCTTAATATATTTTCACTGTATTTATGTGAACATCAAATCATTAAATGGGACCAGTGTTCGTCCTACTACTGGGTAATTCAATCTGTTCGTTATTTTATCAATTAAGCAAACGGCACGGCTCAGAAGGGCGGCGATGGGGAGAGAGGTAGAATAATAAGCTCTAGACTCTATAATGGAAAAATAATACAAAAAAAAATCGCTTTACACTAGTATGAGTTTAGGCAAATTAAAGAAAGCTACAATAGTAATGAGGAGAAAACAAAAAGGAAGAAGTTAGGGTAAAATCGTAAACATGAGGAGCAACATTAATTTCTAACCAGGTGAGAAAGAAGTGTGTGTATGGGTGTGTGTGTGGTTGTGTTGTGTGTATTTGTTGGTGTGTGTGTGTGTGTGTGTTATAGGATCGTATCGGCGGTATGTAAATAAAGAGATACGAGAAAACACTTCGTACATATATCAAACTTCAGTGGCAGTACATGCTAAGTGCTAGTAAGAGTACAGGAAATATCAAGAATTTATTGTAAATGCTAGGGTAGAACGTTCCCAGGTTGATGGTGTGCAGAAATAAGAGGAATAAGATTTTGAAAAGCGAATAAAAAGCAAAGTGGTATTTTAGCCTTTGTGTGCAATCACAATATCTCCGGTAGGGTGCATCAAATGAAGAATTTTTTTAAAACGGGAATTAGTTAGATCTGCTCTACGGAAAAAATCAACATGATCTAACATTTTATATTTTTTATTGTTTTTAAAGTTTGTTGGTGGGACAGTATGTAGGTTTTAAAGGGGGGTAATATGGTTTTTAATTTTCCACGAATTTTATTTTAGTAATATAGGAAAGTTTCTACGGGGAATAGGAGCGATATTACTCCAGATCACACAAACACAAAGTATCCAGCCGTTTTTTTAAGTTAAATGTAAGCTAGGAAGGTGGTACATGCACAGATAAATGGGTAATATCAGTACCATATGTCCCTAGTAACAACACCTAGACCGAGGCTGAAGAGAAAATAGGGATGTTTGAAAATGCCGCTGACATAAGAAAATGCGTGAAACTTTTACATTTAAATATTCTTGACTTCAGGAACACTACCGCCCGGTTAGAACTGAATTAAAGTTGTGAAGATTGTCTTTCAAGTAGCAATAGAAGGGACCTTCCTACCATCTCTGTTAAATTTATAAGGTGGTCCATAATGCCCCGGGGTACATATTACCGCTTTTCCCTAATTAATAAATTACTAGAGCACTTTGCAGATTTAGGCTTCGGCAAGGGTTTTAGTAATTAGGTTAAGAGTTAAGAGTTTTGGCTTAGGACTTAGTTAGTGAAATTAAGGTCAGACACAGACTAACGGGTCTGTATGGGCCCCTACTAGTCAGCGATAGGGTTAACCCTGCTGTACGACATAAGAACGAATACGTAAGAGCAAACAAATCAATACCATGTCCTAAATCAAACGTGGCGCGAGATTGATTTGTCACCTGGAAATTTAGCATAAGAAGGATCCATTTGATAAAATTGTGATTGTCCATTACCTTAACATCCCACCTCCTCATCGGGTATTCTGACTAATTGCCTTTTATGGCCAGTGTACGGAATAGGTATTATACAGTAAACTATGACAAAGGACATCGCCGGATAAGGAATGGCGGACGCCCTCTGTAGTTTACATGAGAACGGTATGAACTTGAAACGTCTTGCATTATAAAAGCGACATGCTCAACGTTCACCTTTTGCTGGTTGGGTTTACAAAAACAACCCAACTGTACATAAATTCCCCCAAAAGTCGGTTTATGTAAGTTATAATAAGGCTTCAATGGTTTTAATTACAATTTCCATATTTGAAGCATTTCCACCCGAGAACCACAAGCCGCGTTGCAAGGATGTGCGCTATAGTATTTATCAAAATATATGTGAGTGGCGTTTTGGTTCTTGGGGTGGGAAAAGACCTAATTTTTGCATTTTTATTTTCGGGGGGCCGGAACCCTAAAGGGGAAGTGCACCACACTTGCACACAACAACGAAATTTCATGCAAACCATACCCATATCACTCTATGGAAAGATGCTAATCTACCAACGGGCTCTGACAGGTCGCATGGAGAGCACAAGTTATAAAAAACAGTGACCAGCCGTCATGCGGATCATTAATCATACCTAAAATACAGGGGATGTATTGACTCAAGACAATGGTGCCTGACAGTAGAACTTGCGCCATGGAATGATATAGCTCATAGTGTAGTAACTTGCTCACCTGATATTAAATAGGCGCGGTCATGGCCCCAGTTGTGGTGTATCCAGAGTCTGCTTGGTGTAAAGCCGGGTATATATCCAAAATCTAGCAGCTAAGTAATGCTATTGGGTATTGTTATAAAGGGCGGCCTCATGTAGCCTGTAGCTTATGAAGGACAAAAGGTCGATCTATAGGCGTCACTTACAATTACAAGCTCCATGACAAAGGCAGCTATGCCACATCTTCCTGTTCCTTCAGATAAGTAATCAATGGTCAATGAACTGGAGGCAGCTCTAGGCTTGCTTTTCCAAAGAGCATGCCCCTGACGTTTCTCAGATTTTCTCATTTTTTCTGATACAAGTGTATATTGGGGATTTAAAAAAACACCTTCCGTACATGATAAAAGTAGTGGTCAAAACACCAACTCAATGATGGTGAAATATAACTATTATGATTATAGAGGGCCTCTTTCTCCTGAGCCGGCGGATGTCCGTTGTTTGGATGATCAGTTCTTCAAAGTGTCGCCGGGGGGTTAATACATGTTGAATGAATAATATATTGAGTTCTAATCATTCTACTTGTATTTCCAAAAATATAAGATATTACATTATCGTATTTATTGATATTACCTGTAGTTCAAGAATGTATTCATACATAGAAATAGGCTAGAGGTAGAGATTCTTCCGCCTTATTTCATTCTCACGGCCATGCAGATACAGCGCGCATTGCAAGCATTGTTTCATGTAAAATATGCATGTAGTGAAAGGCCCGAGCGAACGGCTTCATAAAACATTAGTTTGCTCAAAGACACAAAGAAACCAAACAAATGCAAGTAGAAATATCAGGGGTTTTCTGTTGTTGAAAAATGTTGAAGTATTCAATCAATTTCAATCTTAATTAAAAATATTTACGCATGTTGGATCGGAGGAACAGGGGTGCAAGGAACAATATGACAAATCTTGAGAGGGAAGGATAACACGGTTTGGAAACTGGATAAAAGCGTTGAATAGATTGTGCCAAAGTACACAATATTTACTTTTGACAAATTGACGTTAGTTCTCTCATAGGCGTTTAACCGTGTCTCATTACAAGGCCTCATCCTATAGCGCCAGCATGTGAGATTGATTTGTTACGTTTCACAGGTCACAGTCAGAAATGCCCTTAGCACCCCCAATAAATAAGTCTGTGATGCAAATATCCAAATCTTATCAAATAATTCAATTATTATTGATTAATTGATTAAAACGATGTTCAAGAATGTGGAAGGACAAAGCATATTACAATGCTGATAATAATCATCAATACACTACGAAGTCCTGGTAAACATTAAATCTTACTTAAAGAGACACTGACATAATTTGAAAAATAGTGCGCCCTCTAGATTTTTCAAAATTGATATTTTTGCATGGTTGTAAAGCCTTTTATATACATTAGCCCTCACCTGAAATTATCAAGCCCAAATCAGCGCGCTTATGGGTGAACAGAACGACTTTATAATTAATGTCGCCGGCGACATTAATTCAGCAGACGACGCGGAAATGGCGTGTAACACAAAAACACACGCGAGAATTGATTCTCGCGGCATGCACCTTGTTTGAACTGTATGTGGACCTTTTGTAGGTTTTAATACCAAACACACGCAAGAAATTGATTCCTACGGCATCCACCTTGTTTTACCGGTCCCTGGACCTTTGTGGTTTTTAAAATACCAATGAGTACGAATCTTGATGGTCTCGTACTAGACACTTTTTTTTTTAAATTAAGTTACTGCAAACTTAAAAGGTTTAGCCCTAACAAATACTGGATGTGCTTTAGCCTCTTATTACATATCCCTATCTGTTTGGGGGTATGTTATCTTTACGTGTACAATAATATATCTCTATACTTCCAACGGCCTAGACTATCATTTGGGGCAAATTGAAGAACTTCATATTTTCGAATGTGGGCCATGCCGCTTTAAACTAGACAAGGGTCCATACTCTGTGGTGTTGTAACAGTTTCCTCCGACATTCAACAAATTGTGCAGTTAACGACGCTAGCACTTTCACCGACCAACATTTCAAAATGACAGTTCTGGGATAACCAATCCGGCAATTTCTTGAGAACCTAGTGTTCTTTTCGTAGCAGTCTTGAAGATATCCTTATCCAGCCGTTCAAGACGACGGAGTTCTATAGGTCCCTTGGCGACAGAAAACTTTTGGTACATTGGCGTTTTCTATGATTTTTTTGATGACGCCATATTCATTTTCATAATTATTGATACATTACAAATGCTGACAACAACTAGTGGCTAATGTATAATGTAAGGACGCTGATTTGGTCTTATTCATTTTAGGTGAGGGCTAATGTATATAAAGGCTTTACAGCCATGCAAAAATATCAATTTTGAAAAATCTAGAGGGCGCACTATTTTTCAAATATGCCAGTATCTCTATATTGGAATCCAATATAAATGTTGAAAATAAACACAAAAAGCCCACGGGCACAATATACCCTATATATGGCCAACACTATTGAGAGAGCCTGGCACTCGCAACACTCACCATCAAGTTTTATAGGTAAAAAACTTACGGTTTGGGTTACAGATGCGATAATGCATATTGCAAAACCCTATTAACTAATGATTGTGCTAATTTTGATTGTTAACCATTAAAAAAAGCACTATCTTTATCTTGGGAAACAAATGGATTTAAAGTCAGAAAATTCAGGACATTGATTAAATACAACCTTCATCTGATATCAAATTTGATATTACTTCCGGGTAAATCATAGGGGTCCCAAAGACGATCGGAACAAGCACCTTTAATCACATCAATGAGGATACTTTAATATTATGCAAAAAAAATCGAAAAAACAAATTGGAGCACGTTTTTTCTGGAAATGCCTTGTCTCCTTATAAAAAGCACATATCTCCGGATTGCCTACAGTAAATGGGATGGAACAAAAAGTCTGTTTTTTCTTCCTTTAGGTATCATATTACTAAAGGTCTTTTAGCACATCATAATGAAAACGGCATTTTCTGATTGTAACATTTTTGAGACGGGCTGTAGATCAACAGATTTCTTAAAAGTTCTTTTAGCTATATAGTATCAGTAGAGGATAGCAAATGGGAACCCTGGTCCCCATTTGTCACAACGGCGAATCCCTTATTTTGCAAAGTTTCGAGTGTCATAGCGTGCCGTTCATAATGACTCTCGATAAATAACTTAAAGACCATGGCTTTATTGACAAATTATACCCAAAAGCCAGTATGGGGACATTTCGATAATTATAATCTTAATTTTGAAATATTTTTCTACGTTCCGGGCGTACTCCATCCCCGCTGATTCCTACTAATGGCTTCAAACGCTTCACAAATCGTTCCAGTGAGTTCTCACGCATTTAAACGGCATCATCCAACACATCATAAAAGAAAACTGCCGCACAGCGGAAACAGGTTGTGAATCCCGTTTTAAAGGAAAGACATTTGAAGATTTGTTTCAATAGACAATGCGGAACTTGGAATAATGTAACAAAAACGATAAAGACCCTCACCCATTCATGCCCCAGTTTGACTACTATAGTAGGGCTTAATGAAAATATTAACCCGTCAGAGAGCGTCTTCAATTAGCCATTATATGATGAACATATGAACACCTACAACCAAGGCACATCACACACACTCCAAGCTGCAATACCCACACACAACGCACAACTTGTTTCATCTGTACGCCGAAGTACCAAACCGAACTCTCCTGTGGCCGCTAAAGTGCATTGTTATACACCCAATACAAAACAACCTTACCGAGACAATTGTTTGAAAGAATTTCTTTTGTGTTTGGTCCCTGGAAGTATATAGCATACAAGCGCACACACAACCGCGCGCATACAAGTCCACACGCAGCCACACAACACACACACACACAAACAGACAAACACCGACACAACAGCACCACACACCACAAACCCTCTCAACCGCTCTCAGCGCACATCGCACACACACCGTACACACACCTATGGATGTGATCACAATCTTAACAGTGACGTACTGTAGAATTGTCGATCAAAAAAAGAAATTATGAATTATTTAAAAAGTAATTCTAATGGCATCATATGAAGAAAAAGACCAGATTTTTCCAATAGTTGGTGGGTTTCATCTTTGCTTTTTGTTAATTTTGAGATATGATCAATTTTAAGTGCATCTACACCAAAATCGATTTGGGCCACTCCTATGCATGTTCAGAGTTGGTTTTCAATACTAGGCAATGCCTTTTTGAAGCTCACACAAGATTGCAACTTGGCAAAATAAACAAAACACAGATTAAAGTACACAATGAATTGATTTTTTCTCCACAACTTAATAGTCAACATAATAGTTAATTCTATTAAATAATATTTGTCCTTTCAAAAAATAATAACAAATACAAATTTTACGCACTTTCAATAATGGCGCTTTTGAAAATTTTTACAAAATTGGTATCGGTTCAAAATCATGCCAGAAGCTTGTAAATAAAGTAAACACTTCCCAATCCCAACAAATGGTTTAAAAAGTACGGGCACAACTTTGTGCAGTAACTAATTGTTGAAGTTAAAAAAAAAAATCGAATTGTTATTTTTTGACAGTTCTTGTTTAAAAGGGTCTTAACATTCATGAATACTTGAAGACCATGAAATCTCGCTCCTCCAAAGTAAATGCGTGTTGTACGGTCATTATTCTCTTCTAATAAACACCAGTATGGCCTCTTTTATGCAGTTTATCCTTAAAGCCAGAACTTACTGAAGATAATTTCCACCAATATGTAACCGTTTTCGCATCTTTCAAAGGTTCTTAAATTGAATAAAAAATTTTTTAAGAATTTCAAATATTTCAAATTTAATAACTTATGTAGACAAAATTCTATCACCGTTTTCACTCAAACCAAAGTCCAAACCTAGATTTTTGTCTCCGCAGTAACCGGAGTTATCTCTCGTTGAAACAAGCAAATGAGATAAAGACAAATGTAATTGGAAAGCCTAGATTTTTCTTATAATGTGATGCACAAAACGGCTTACTTATGTTGATATTTAATATTGAAAAAAAATCGTTTTTCGATTGTACCACTTTTTTGAGACAGGCTAAATAAAAATTTTCAGAACATAACAATATTGTAGCTTACTCAGTTATATAGCAATCAGGTTTAAACTGCATATACAGACTGTCCCCAAAAAAACTATACAATCAAAGATTTTTTGTTTTTTTTGCCAAAAATTTAAGTTCGACTCAACTGGAGTTTTACTGATTCTTTTTTAGGAGTGTTCCAGCTCTCATGAGATTTTTAGTTGGTGTATTTTGGGGGTCTGGTTCAGGAGTTATGGCGAATTATCTGAGACAGTTGAAAAACCTGTTGGACCAGTTTCAGCTATCCTGATATCAACAAATTTGCCATTGAAATCAACTTCAAGACATTATTTATTGAAATTAAAATAAAAATAGATATATAGTGCTGCTTCTTGTGATATAACATAATCTATAACTTTATAATATCGCAATTGCTAATAAATACATGTAGCATTGGGAAATTCAATTCCAAACAGTCTTGTTGTCTCAGCTTTACTCCAGGTTTCAGCAGAAGGTAGAACCACTAAAACACCCTTGTTGAAAGTAAACAGACCTTTGAACACAACCATCATTTCCTTTATTGATCTTTGTTGAACACTCCTTTCTTCATCATATTACTCCCTGGCATCTTGGAGGCAGTGGGGAATAGGGGAAGGGTAAATTGTCCCTCCACATTAGAGCATTGTCCACACATTTGTCCCTCAACAGACTTGGAGACTGTTACATTATTTTCGGCAGTCAATTTCCCCAAACTTCCATGAATTTCATGATTATTGTCCCCCTGAGAGTGAGTCTCTCATTTCACCCACAACATAATAATTTCTGGTGCTTTCACTGAAAAATAATATATTGATTAGTTCAATGCATGATAATACATTCACTCTGATCTGTACAATATTCTTTTGTTTGAAAAGGGTTTAATCCCATAATGAAGCTACACGCCTTATACCTTTAGTTTCTTGAACCTTCAGGTGAAAGTGGCCCAAGTGGTATTTTATCCTTTGTGTTCAACTGACAATATCTCCGCTTATGGTCTATCAAATTGGATGGAATAAAAGCGACGATTTAGCTTAGGATTTGTGTAACAAATAAAGTCAAAATATCTAGCAAAAATGCACAGTTTATATTTTTTATAATTTTTAGTTTGATGTATAGTTTTTATTGGGACAGTCTGTATAGAAAATAGCAATCGGGGTTAAGCTGTATATATAAAATAGCAATCGGGGTTAATCTACAACTACAGAGAAGAGTAATCAGGGTAAAAGATTACTCTCATATAGAAAATAGAGACCCCGCCTCTTTTATCTTATATTGCCTTTGAAAATTTCATGAGTGAGATTTTATAGGATTCCCGGATCATTCTCGCACGGAGAGCCAGATTACGAGAAACTATCACATCTTTCTAATACCGCACCTGGCCGTCGTCATGTATCGCCATTTGAAACATGCGATGCATAACAATAGTATATAGAGCCATCAGATAAAACGAGCACAACATCTGTATTAAATATCTAACATGTGTGTTATTAAATTTCTTGACCGGTTAACATATTTTCATTAAGCCTTACTCTAGTTACGTCAAACTGGGGCATGGAATGAGTGATGGGTATGTATGTGTTTGTTGCTGAGACATAGAGTTGTTTATTGCCGAGACATGCAGATGTTCATTAAATGTAAGTTTTCAATCTCACAATGTATCAATATTTTGGGATTCTTTATCAATGTAACCAAGAAACATATGCGTCAATCTCTACGGTACGAAAAATCCCAAGCCCTTCTGAAGTGCAACGCCAACGTGCTCAACGGCATTGCCATGGTCGTCGTCGTCGCCGCCGCCGCCGCCGTCGCCGTTGTCGTCGTCGTCAATCATTATCAATCAATCATCAACACCATAGCTAATCATCATCATCATCATCATCATCATCATCATCATCATCATCATCATCATCATAATCATCATCATCATCGTCGTCGTCAATATTATCAATATTATTCATCATGCATCATCAAAAGTCATCATCACCAGTATCTATCAGCATCATGTATCATCATCATCAATGTCGGCGTCATCCTCATCACATTTGAATTACCATCATCACTGTATTTGTCATTTACTATTTCATTATCTTATTATTACATAACAATCACAAGTGTTTCTTTATCAACAAGACATGTGTTATGCTTTTAAGTTTTAACGTTCGATAAAATATTTTAAAACGATATAGCAAATGTTTATTCTTAGAAACTTTTCAAGCCTTAGTAAAACGTTTTAATTACGATTTTACCTAGGTAACACCGTATGCCGTCATTATTGTATAACGCATCACACCTGACAAGACAAAAATAAATGTTACATAGAGGATTTAATTGTAACGTTGGAGATCAAACCAACGTCATGATGACAGCACATGTATATCAAAGACACACTTTCCAATATTAAAATTCAATTCCATTGGGCTATCATATCAAACTAAACCATAAAGCCCTTAATGTCAAAATTAAACTATTAATGATATTATTGAACATCGTAATCGTGTAATAACGCCAAAACTTGGCGCTAGTAATAATAGGATAATAGTGTCTGGCTTATAGATAGAATCAATATCTCTAAATCTATTTTAACATTGTCGGCAAGTTAAGACATACTGTATTCTCCATTTGCTCAGTTGGCGACAGAACCAATATGTTATATGACATTAATGTTCTGTGGATGTCCTTACGGTCATCAGCTTTTATTTTATTTATCCAGCACAAAGCCTTAAGGAGCCTATTAATTTCACACCATCCATGTCTAATGCGACACCTAATAGTACATGAAATTTTATGAAGTATTTCCTAACTGTCCACTAGGTACGCAGAACATTCGTTAATAAAATATTACGTGATCAAGCTGTATGACAAATTGTCGTATCAGCATACAAACATTTAGCGCATCTGCGGGTATATTTGGTTACATAACCATTTTTACAGTTGCCGCATTTTAATAACATGTGCACTTTTTATATAATACACGAAAATCGTTTTGATTGTTTTCATCTAAGTTGTCCATTTCAAGTAAATTCCGTCTGGCTTAACTTGTCAACCGAAAAGGTGACAGGAATTCGTCAGGGTATATTGAAAATATATTAGAAGATTTGTAGCCATTTAAATCCTCAAACCTTTCTGATCTTTTAGCGTAGTATTTGAATTGAAAAATTGCCTTTTTAACACCAAAACCATTGTTCGGATTCTGTGCATTCAGCCTCTTTTAAAAGCATGTTCTGTACAAATTGAATCGAAACCTATATATGGAATTCAAAAAAATAACCAAATCCATCGATATTTTCAGTGATTTGAATTGCGAGTTAAACCTGCAGCTCTAGTTCTATAAATTGGGAGTTAGTGTACAGGCCATTTCATGTATATTGCTTTTAAATTTCTTTATATTGCTTTTAAATTTCTTGATCAATCCTAAAAATCATAAACTACATTCAAGATAAATAATTGGTTGATGATATCCTAATATGAACTAAAATACAGCAGAGAATTTGGATCGCGTTAACTATTTGTTATTATTCTAGTTAATAAGGCACGGGTCCAAACATCAATATTTGGGTTAAATTATTGTGCCCACTACTCAATGCTTAAATGCGCTGCTTAAATGCGAAATCCGACCTGCTGAAAACGAATCCGAGACAATTTCAGGGGTATCTGGTCTATCGTCGTCGGCAGAACTCCTCCGTTCAGAGGAAGCATCACTAAGTTTCCGCTTCTACAATAATTAATGTGCTGCAAACTTGTTCATGGCCCTTTCAATGTGTCCAGTGTGACACTATTGACAACATCCACACCGTACCTGTTTTTCTTATAGCTGTTTTAACTAAGTGTAAACTTGTAGAACGTGGTAGTCTGTTCATTCCACGCTGGACTTCAAGAGGTTCGCATTCCATATCGTCCAGTATTCTAGTAACTGCACCCTCCTCCCTACTGTATTCAATTTTACAAAACCTAGCAGGCTGCCGCTGGATTCTGATTATATCATATTGTTGATTAGTCTGGCTGATTTTGTCTCAAAAAGTAGATGCACGTGCCAAAAGTGCTCTGTCTAGAATATTGTAGGCAGCACACTTAAGCAATAATAGAACATTTTGAGAGTACCGTCATTTTAATTTTTGTTTTTAAGATTCGGCACACTTGTGTTGGTAATTGGTCTTGTAAAATACCTGGAAAGTAAGCTCTACAATTCGGTATTGTCCTTAAGAGAAATACTTTGTAATTAGAATCGAGGACACGTACATGGTGCTATGTCCCCGCTAATTTGTATTACAATGACATTTGCAGCAGCCGTTGAATTATTATCGGAGATCCCGATAATTATCTTCTAATTAAAAGTTCCTTATTTTGCGACACATAGAGAATTTTGACTTTAGTATCCACGGTATAGTTTGCAAGCCAAATACCAATGCAACTGTGCAAAAAATCTCAAAGGTTTTGAAATGGGGGTAGTCTTCAATAAAATATACTATTATGACTTTAACCTGCTCATGGTACACCAAAACTTTGCGTCAGACCAACCCAGAAACCCTTTGAGGTTTCTTACAAATTCCGTAGATATGGTTGCTCCACGACAATGTGTCACTGAAACAAACTTCCAAATACGGATGCGATTCAGCTCTTTCTATCTGGTTTCAGCGTTTTGGTGCATTTTAAATCCAATTGTCACAGTGACACATTTGCTGGGGGGCGAAGGACATTAAGCAGTCCTTCTGCCATTTTCCATCAGGTTATAGTGTAGAAGAGATGTTGTCAACACTAGCGACTCATGTGCAAGACCATAGTCGGCATACAATCTGACGTTGGTTGATATATTTGTTAGCAGGTCATTGATTAGAGGTTAAAAAACCGGCAGGTTCTAACCGCGCTGGAAGGTTTTTAACCTCAAGTCATAAATGTAACGTACTCAAAACTTGTATTTTCTGCCAGAAATCTTGTATTTTCTGCCAGACATTCCCCTACAATTCAGTTCAGGCAGCATTTTTTTTTGCAACATAATTACTAAACATAACTACAAAAATGGACGATCTTCTCGAGTACAGGTTTTTATTTCCCCATACGTCATACGGTTGACAAACAACATTTGACCAATCACAGCGCCCAGCTTTGAATACAATCCGCAAGTTTATGCAAATCTACAGCAGGATTTGTTATTCTTATCGGGGCCACCGCTGTGGTTTACCCGGGTTTTAAGACGAAAATTGACACGTAATAAAAGTTGTTCTACTGTGTCCATCGTGATTTGCTGGATGTTGATATCATAATACATATCGTTAGTTCTGGAAAACGATATGTTTGATGTCCAGATAATCCAAGTACTGGCATTTTTCACTGTACGATGACTCTGTGCAATTGTGAGGCGACGTGAAAGTCACAGACTACAACGTCAGCCATGGTCAGGACCATGGTCATGAAAAAAAGGTACCGAAACAATGCTGAATGCATGCTCAACCGATAGACAGAACGCAGAATCAGGATAATTACCAAATTCATTCTGGCCAAGCGAGTACACCACAAGCAAATTCGTCTTCTGAATACAGCGGGACATGTGCTTCACTTCGTAGTTTAAAAGGTGAGTTTGGCGGCGGGTCAATGACGTGTAATGTCGATCATGATCATGATGATGTCGTCTGTCATGTCTGTTAGGCCTAATCATAATAACCGTGTATTGCCGATTTGACGTGTTCAAGCAAAAAGAAATACACCAACATTATTTATATAATTAGACCTACTTTTGAACCCAAATTTATATGGAAACCTAGCCTAGCCTAAGGTCAACTTTCATGACTTAAACCACTCTGTCAACAATGATACGTCCATGACATAACACGACTAGTAATCAACCCTGGCCTGGTTCACTCGTGCACTCGTTGATTTTTCCTTTCGAGCTTTTTCGGATCCTACTTTATTTCTGTTCAAGAGGGCCTCTTATAATTTTAACTTAGGGCCAATTAAATAACATAATCGAGATTTTGAATACACTAGTACGTTTGTAACGTCAGAGAGGTCATGCATGCCCCCAGTTCACGCAATCATGCATATTACATTGCGTAATACTGTCAGTGTCAGACTATAGTCATGACTATTTAGAGTGCGAGGCCCGAGGGTGTGTTGATTCTCATATTGATTTTTTTTTTTTAAATAGTATGATTAAATTAAAACAGCCGAGTTGACACTTCACCTTTCGTAACGTTATAGTTATGGGGTCCAGCCCACGGCATGCATTCGCGCCACTGCATGACCGTGTTTACTTTTCAATTCTCAGGTTTTATAAAATCATCTTCGTGCATTGCTGCAAAGCCGTTGTGGCAGTACAGCGAGGGCGGTGCTACGCTGAACCGTGGACATGCATGCCGTTTCACAGCACTAAAATCACCCCTCTCGGCCCCCTTCTGGCTCTACTTCAAAAGTGTCAATATAATACGTAATGATTGTCCGCGTTAGTTAAATTGTATAATCAAGAAAATTATATGCGACGTAGAGAACCAAAGAGCGCCATGACAATTGTATGATTCATGATTGAGATGATGACTCGCGTAACGGTAAACTGGGCAAGGCGAATTTGAGGCCAGGGTTCGAGATGTAATTTCGCAATGAATTTTCATCCATTCAGTAGTGTTGTAATTTGTATACTGTTCTGTTACCCATAGCTACCCATGGTTGCCTTGGTATGATAATATTAGGAGTGTTGTTACTAGCAACTTGCCCTTGCCCACATAACATGCCCACCTGGGCCCCAGACTATACCAGATTGGGCAACTCAACAGGCCCAGCACGGGTAGCCCAAGAGGGACCAGTTCCATTTTGTCGTCAGGGCCTTTAAGGGGCCCAAGTGGGATACTAAATTGGGTCTAGGATGGGACCCACATGGGGCCTTTATTGGATCCCAATTGGGTAGCCATTAGAAACCCCAAGCCCTTCAGAAACCCAAGAGAGGCCACATTGGTTCAAGATAGGGCCCAGTTGGGGCCTTATCGTTCCTTATATGGCAAACCAATCAGTAATCCAAGCCCTTCTAAAACCCAAGAGGGACTCATGATTGTTCCCATTTGATCCTGAATGGGCCACTTTCCTAACCCATGTGGATATTGCAATTAAGTGAGATTTTGACCACCACATATACTCCTGGAGCATACCGTATTGTTCCTAATAAACGCCCCGGGGCGGTGCATTTTTCGAAATGGGGGGCGTTTATTATAGTCAAATATGGAAAGTCAAAAATCACCACCGCAAAAAATCACCTTACATACATAACACAGTTTATAAAAGGGTGTTTTCAGTGCGCGGGCCTGGGATTTCAACCACGGCTATTATAATCAATACGTGGGTCCAAAGCTTTTGATGTCCGTGAAGCAGAAAGCATCGACAACAGCAATTATAATCAGATTACAACAGTCCCGGCCATGAATCATGTGATTTAGGTAAGCTTAACTCATTTTCTTGAATTGTTTTTATCCAGGGGGCGTTTATTAGAGCAGGGCGTTTATTAGGAACACCATGTAAAGTTGTAACAATCGTTCCAGAGCGGACTATCATTAATCGAGTGCAGATCACAACGGGTATCATTTATTCCGTAAATGTATCAAGGATTAGAATTGCAACTCTTACACACCAATCCCGCTGGTCTTGTGGTAGGTAGCTGGTCTGGGGTTCAAATAACACTCCTGCTTTTTAACAATATATAAAATTTAATTATTTTACTGATAGAATGAAATTCCAAATCCACAAAGACCAGAAAACCAATAGCTGCCCTTTGAGGTTCGTGATTGAGACTTCTCCTGAGCATGCTTGGTGGTCAAAAACTACCCCGTGTGGATATTACCTATCACATAGGAACTTTTGTACAACACATACAAAGTGTAGGCAGTCGACACTCTTTGAAAAGAAATGGTTTCCGAAGATAATTTGGATTATAGTAGAGTAGATATGCATGATTGTGCACTGGGTGATAAAAGCATGAAATTGGGCACAGCAGTTTGGGTATGTTGTAAGAAGGATTTTTGACTATAGGGGCTCGCAGATTTTTTTTGTGTAACAAACTGGCGGCCATTTTTCCAAAATGGCTCGTTTGCATTTCTGGTATTTTTAGCTCCTTTTTCATGAACTAATGTGTTTTGTTCTGATTTGTAGCTCACAGTAATGCCTAAAAAATAGAAAATATTTATGGGTACTATTACAAGAGTTCTTCTGTAACAGAAAGGGTGGTCATTTTCTCCAAAATGGCATTCTTTTTTCAAAATGGCTGCCAATTCCCTTATTTTAAAAAAATTAACCAATTTTCATCGATTGAATATGCATATTTTTCCTACCAAGCAATATTCTTGTCATGCAGCATGCCAAATAAAACCTGTAAATGCAATCAATACTAATTTGTTTTGATGTTACGGTAAATAGGCAATCAATAAGCAAAGTTTGCCAGACATTTAAAAATAGTCACCATTGCTTGTTTTATCTTTGGCTTTGTAGACTGAATAAACTCAGACATATTTAAAAGAATGCGCTTTTGTTTTTTTGTTTGATAACAAAAAATTGTGACATTTCCAACATGAGGGAGGCGTTTCCAAAAGAGCATAATTGTTATGGTATGGTTAATGATACGAGCATACACTTTAAACAGTACAGGTACACCTTTGAAAGGCTGCCACACATGAAACAATAGCATGCATTATCTCTTTACCAGTGTTTTACATAAATCCTATGCACTGAGTCCTTTGTTTTTGGTTACAATCTTATCCATTATTAATTATTAATTATGTGCAATAATGTTTATATTGCGGAATGTATTGCTAATGCTCACAGCATTGACATATTTGTTTGTAAGCACATGATGTGATAGTAACGCTGATTCTGATCGTAAAACCCAAAGAGTAACATATTCTTCAGTAAGGGAGTTACCAAAATTTGCTAACTTCAGGTGCACGCACACTTTTTGGTGTAATCAATCATGGCTACCCTGTGTTTTAAAGTCATCAGTGGCCGTGCCAATGTGCAACTCATTTTAAGATTGACAAACAGAGCAATCTTCTAATTTTGGCCGTAAAAGTCTAGAGCAAACAAGATTATTAGTCAACAGCATGAATATCAGGTATCTTAATAAAATTGATCATCCTTCATGTTCTTTCTGTATTGCTGTATATACCAATATCTTCATAGGTTTTGTGCTAGTTCATATTATTAATAATAATAATAACAATCTTGATATAGTGCCTATTGCAGAGGCCTCTAGACACGTCAATTTATCAAACGACAAATACAAATTCAATAGATAAACTTCTATGTGAAAACAACTATGATACATACATAAATTACCAACTATTAGAATAACTTAGAGAATAATTTATTTAAGTAGAAATTCCAAACATATACTATGACCAATAGAAGAGAAAGACAACCCAGTTGTCTTCCATACTAAGAACATAATGGGGATACATCTGCCTCTGATCTGAATCATCAGCTGTGAGAATCTGTGTGTATGTACCCTACAGCGACATTGGTGAAATCTTGATCTTTCCTGGATTCAGATGCCTCAACCCTACCTAATCTGGTGAAAACAACTATCCTAGACAGCCGGAGTGGAGGAAGATAAAGAAAAAGAAAGACAAAGAAAAAAAATAACAATCTCAGTAGTATTAATGAGCTCTGTTTTATTGGAAGCCCAATGCAGTGGTATATAGGTATATTTTTGACAAGGATTTTCAGGACAAAACGAGCAGACTGCATTTGGAACTCACGAAAACCGTGGTCACTTCTTCTTTCTGGGAGACCATGGGCAAGGTATTTTTGGGGGCCCAGGATCAGACTAATGTACCAAAGGTAGGACCAATCCAATAGTTGGCTTTTTCATCAATGTACTGTCCCAAAATTACTCCCTGTTCCTTATCGAGTGCCAGACAGCATTGCACTAGGTTGTTAACCTGATTGTTCTTTCTTAGTGATGAGTCGCAGAGACCAAGGCTCCGTGCTTCAGCTTGCGGATGAATTTGAAAAACAATGATATATTGCAATGATAGATGGTGAGAGTAGAGTTAATGGTAAGATCTGTAAAGGAATGGAGTGAAAGCACAACATCTTGTCGTCTTAATAAATATCAGCTTGTTGGATTTACATTAGGTATAATGACTGCAATGCGATTATTTGTGGCGATCACAATCGCAATGGTGGAAAGAAGCATCGAGATGTAATCGGCGTAAACGATATAGATTTAACACACCATGGGCAAGTTCAGTAAAATGATATCCCGTAGCGGGGCAGAGAACAAGATAAAGTCAGTACATTCCAGTTAACAGACCATGTGGTGGACTCCACAATCTACCGCCACAGGATCTGATGATGAAGCAAATTTGATCAATCTAGATTGAGTTCGGTAATCTAAGTAGGAAAAGAACCAATAATGCGTTTCCAGTTATTTCATAGCCTTAGGCGGGTTGGTTAAGAGTTTTATGGTCCAAAGTGTCAAAAGTGGCACTGAAGTCCAATTAACACTAACCACAGCCTCTTTGTTTGTCAAGAACAACAAGATGTCATTCTTGCGCCGTAATACAATACAGTCTCTGCACTGTGCCCAAATTGACGGTATGCTGAGTGCATCGGAACATGGAGATTGTTATCGCTGAGCTTAGTATACAACTGATTTATTTACTAATCTTTCAATCACCTTTCCAAGCAAATGGATATAGGGCGATAATTGGAGAGGATGGTGGTTTGGTTGTTGTCCAAAGCTGGATTTATTCAGCTGCGGGATCACAGATCAATGCATGCTTGAGAGCATCTCAAAGGCACATCTGAAAATAGCAAGGAGAGAATGAGTATGGGAACTACAATTTGACTAGTGGGAGATGTTCATTAAGGTATAGATAAAGATGTTTGTTGTTATGTTCATGTAACACGAAGAATTGCAGTTACCATCTAAAGATAAACACAGAAGTTCCAATAATCAGAGCCTGAAGATTGGTATCTTTTAATGTTGCAAATTTCAAGTCGTGTATGCAGGGCTGCACTGAAGAGTGCTTTCAAGAATTTTCCCTCCTTCCTGCAGCCAGCCTTTGACAACCACAACTTGAACAGTTCTGGCATACTTTTCTGGAAGGGTTGTCCCAGAAGATTTCCAATTACTCTTCATTCTTAGTCCATCCTCATTCACTTGGACGGGAAGCTCCAGGAGATGCAATCATCATTTTGTGCCCAACGTAACCGAAAATTGATAGTTGGCTCTCTTGATATGTTTAGCGAGTGCTGCCTTCATTGGAGAGCAGCACATAATACAGTAAAAACACAAGCGCTTAGTTTCTTTTCTTTTGTCTGTAATGGACTAGTAAATTGTTGACTTAAATGCCATATTCTGACAGTAGCTTAGACTGGTTGTAGCCAGAACGTTGCCCTCAAGTTGGCATCAAGACGGATCACATTCAGTTTGAAAAAAAAAACAGCCTTTTAATGAAGTCTGGGCAACCACTTGGTATGGTTTGCTTTGTGTTGAGTTTTATTGGGGGTAATACAAATATCTTCATTCAACTATATAAGAACTAAGGATGATGAACATTATTCTACACGGCAAACCGATGCATACATCAGTACTCAGTGGTAGCTATGCTGTAAGTGAAAACCACTGTTATATCAGAATAATCTAATGGTGGTCTTTTTAATTAAATAAAACCTATTCTAAGGCACCACCCTGTTGTGAGTGTGAAAAACTTTGTGACTCTCTATAATCAAAGGTACGGTTTACAACAGACTATAAAAGAGTAATTAAGGGGGTCATCTTGAAACTGGCCACCAATGTTGTTCATGCAACACCATGAAATGCTCAAATAAAAACGTGTTGTTCACTTTATTGATTGTATGAAAAAAAACCGTTATACAATTAATGCACATATGTAAAAAGTGTTAATGGCGGGGCCATTTTGGAAAAATGGCCATCGGTACTGCCATGGGATAAACATGCAATAGCCATTTGGTCGAAAGTCTTTTTAACCATCCAATGTGCATCAAATGCATGCTTGAATCCCCTTTAAAAGCACCCGTATTATCAACTCTAATCTCAGCGAGAGGATTAATGGCAGCCATTTGACAAATGGCCGCCATTTTTAATCGAGGCAATCTGCGTGCCCCTATAGCTAAAACCCTCTTATGACATGCCCTAGATATGTGCCAATTTCATGCTTTTATCACCAAGTGCACATTCCCCCACAAGTTGCACATATCTACTACTATTATAATTCGAGTCATGTGGATTTATGGAGAGGTTTATTGCCCGAGGTGGATAATTATGAAAAGTCATATTTAACACCACAAAGTCAAGCTTGTCAGGCAGGGGCATTTTTAACCAATCCCATAATGCTTGCAATGCTGCCCATGCTGTGCGGATAATAAGTGCTCAAAAGTTTAAGAACCATAAGGACCTTTCATGATCATGCTTTTGAAATACCGAAGTACTAATGCTTTGTGGCTAAAATGAGTGTAAAGTTCAGGTTTTTATGTGTTAATAGGAATTTTGTGTGATCACATGCCCTTATTGAGGTGAAATTCCAAAAACCTTGCGATTAGGGATTGGACTCCATTACACCTATGCTTGTCAGGTTTAGAACCAAGAATTATCGTTATCCCTGGGGTACATCTACCATGAAATGAAACCCAAGTATTTGCCAAAGTTGATCAGAGTTTGAGTCGGCATTCCCGCTTGAGGTACGGTAAAACCCGGAAAAGGGGAAAACATTCGCGCCAATTGGTTATGGCATCCACGATCAAAGAAACCATGCGTATGCCGGCCAGTGTACGCTTAGTTCATGACTGCATGATGATATTCACGAACAATTTTGGCAAAAAAACTAGAATGTGTGAATCTGAAATCTGTTGCACCTCTAAGAGGATAAAAGAGATTATACAGCTATAACATTGAATCTCTCAGATTGGTTTGTGGGATTATGTAGCTTATCTCTAAAATTATTCCTTTGTAACTATTTTACGTTCATATTGTTTAGTTGGTTTGCATCTCCCTCCAGTGCCAGACGAGAATAAAACAAATATTTAAATCATCCAATTTTGCACTTCAACGAACTCCTAAACTTTGAACTACAAATTGCATGAAGAGCGAAAATGAATCATGGTTCACCAAATTTACACGAATAAACTAACCTACCATCAAAAACTCAATCAACAGTTCTTTAACATTTTCATAATTGGCCGACCTTAGTAAAACCGGCGTATGCAGACGCAGTGATGCAGTGAGGTACATGTCCAGCTGTGTTCAGAAATGTGACCGCATGAGGTCCAAAGTAATTTGATCGATATCGGTACCATTCCTGAACAGCAGCTGGGAATGGACACTCTAACTGCATCACCGCATCTTTATCTGCCACTCGCAATTCATCAAAGGACGACTGCAATTTGAACTATGAATGAGATACTGGGTCAATTTAAAAACAAACATTGTTTGGCTCTTTGTTGAACACTTGCTTAGAAGTCTAAACTTATTCTGTATTTATGCTGGATGTGTGAGTTAACGAAATGTCACGCCTCTCTACAATAAGAATGTATATGGAAGGATTATAAAACTGCTACTTAGATGACTGAGAACAGACTCCCGCCCATTTGCATAATTATAACCTAAAAAAAATGATATATCTTGAAAAATAAAAAAAATATAGGAAATGTAATAATAGATGACAGCCACTGCTATGTATTAGGCCTATTTAGACTTGTTATCATGATAAAAAAGAGCGGACCAGGCCCGTACGCGGGGGGGGGGGTGCGGTCGATCCCAAGAGATTCCACACAAGTGGGCAAAAAGTCCACTTTTGCCGATTTATGTCGCTAAAAAAAGTCCAAAATCTAGAGAAAATTTGACAAGGAAGTTCCACTTTTTTGGTTATGAGATGTCCAAAAAACGGCGACATTTTTAGGGGGGTTAAGTCCACTTTTACAAAAAAGTCCACTTTTTCGAAGTCCCGCACCCCCAAACAAATCCAGCGTAATACAGGTTTAATGGAAATTCAAAGGTCCCCAACAACAAAACTGTGTTGAAAATAGGTGTAGCTGGCAAATGCTTGGGGACATGGGAATTCGCATTTGACTTTTGACAATTTTGACAAGATTCTATTAAGTGTCCCTCCGACAAGATATCTTGTCATTTTGAATATAATTTTTTTTAGAGTGTGTATTTTACATTACTATCTATAAGCATGAAGAATTTGAGCTTATTTTGAGAGAAATGTGTGCATTATCATAGCAAACTATACTTTTTAAATCCTTAGAACCAGATGAACATGCGTATACACCTTTTAACCCAGTGTGGAACATTTCCAAATTTTTTCTCTGTTAACTTACCCCCTCCAGTCCCTATCTCGAAATGATCAAGGGTGAAATTGCATCATCAAGATCTGGAATCAGCAGGTCAAAGTTGCACCATCAAAACAGTTTGTGCAGGCTCCTTTGCAAGATCATATGGGTAAGCTATACCGCAGGACTATTAGGCTATAGCTATAGAATGTCTTCCGTCTTCGGTCATCGTTTTCCAAATACCCACACACACGGATCTGGAAAGGAAGACCGACCTTCACGAAATATTCGTTAGCCTATACTTTGATCGGTTAATTTGTTGGTTGGTTGGTTGAATAATTTGACTGAATACATCATTGGTACTCTCGTGTGTGAGTTTTAGACTTCACGTTATCATTCGACTATAAAATTAATAGATCAATCTGATTATTTGAATGATCACAATTCATTATAATACTGATATATTAAATTATAACACTACAATCGATATTGGTGTTTATTTTTCATGTATCATGAGGTATACCTGACATGTGAAGACGAAAGATGGTGAAAGTGAGTGAGTAGGAGAGAGAGAGAAAAAGAAAGAGCGCGGAGGTGAAGGAGGGAGGGGGAGGCAAGAGGGTAAGGAAGCTAGGAGGGAGAGTAAGAAAAGAGTCTGAGGTAGAGAGAAACTGAGAGGAAGAGACGAACGGGCGGAATCAGAATCGGATCAACTTTATTTCCATAATATAAAAATCATACATCAACAATCACAAAAGGTACTTCTAAAAACACAATTACGGAGGTGGTCAAAAGGCCAAAAGCGACCACCCCTTAACATAAAGTTAAACATAAAGTTACACATGAAAAAAGTCAAAAATTATTGACAAGTACTAACATTACCTAAGCACTACTAATTAACCTTACCTTGGCTTGCCTAGTACCCAAACAAATAAAAATTCTTTTTCATATTCAATATATTTGGAACCATATAAAATGAAAACCAGTCTTATAGATAATCTATAACTTGAGAAAAAAATATACAAAAATATGTTTTTCAGCAATTTGTCCATTTTTTGTCCATTTTGCAATGTGCCAAAATCAGTCCTGTACAAAGTCTATGGGAAATTGAAACCATAAATTTGAAATATCTCAGAAAACCATGATACTGATTGTCAAAATGATATTTTAGTATGCATCTGATGTTTATGATTAACTTTGCGTAACTAAACAGATAGGCTATCTGCATAATTTACAGTGCCGATACATCTTCCCCATGATTACTGGGTTGCCTAGAATAAGTCCACTTTGTGCCCATACTCCCGCCAATGCATACTCATGAGCCCACATCAAAGCAACATGGGGCCAAACAGGGCAGCCCATCCCAAAACCAACTCGAATGCCCATACACAACCCACGTGGGTTCCACATGGGCAACCCAAACCATACACACATTTGGGCAAGCCCACAAAAATCCCATGAAGGACCTATGTGGGTATCCCAGGAATGAGGGTTGCCCACAATAAACCCTGATGGGTCCTACAAGGGAGAGCCTGCAAGATACCCATGCCCACCCTTGCCCAGCTTACCCATGCAAACCCTCATGGGCCCCAATAGGGCATGCTATGTGGGTGTTGTTTTGATAGTATTTCATCAACATCATGGCTCTCGCCATTTTCAGTTTACACCGCTGGCTCTATCAAGAAAAATATATCCATGTTCAGGGCCCATATTTATTCAAATTTGAATCTGTAGTCTTGAAACGTCACAAAAGCGAGTCATTGATGAGCGTATGACATCACACGCGGAGGTCATTGTGAGATATCAATGACCCGCGTTGTAGGTGCGTATATTTATGTTACAAAAGATTTGATTGGTACGCGCATCAACGTAAGTTATGAATGTAGATTATAAAACCAATTGGTCATAAAAACGTACCGGTGGCATTCCGGGACATGCTTGCAGAATGTTTCTTCCCCCATTACCTGTTACATCCTACCAGTGATAAAGTTCTGGACTCAAATTGCAAACTGGCCAAACATCCCATAACAAGTTCATGAATAGGTGTGGCACTGTCTCAAAGCTTTTTGTAAGTTCAAAACAGCTAAATCGGTAACTTGCTCCATAGCTGTTTAGCAATATCATTATGGGTTAGAAGGTATGTATCAGTTGATCTACTTGAAGTGATTATTCATATTTTAAACCACGATGTTATGATCGGTCGCACTGTCTAACACAGATATTTTTTTTATAAATTGAAGGAGATAGATATTGCGTGTATCCCGCTGGATAGGAGTAGCTTCTTAAACTATTTGAGAAGAAACATGGTCCTCGGCGAACTTATTCAATTTGTCTGTAACCTTCTTGCTGTACCCACTTATTGAAAATGTTGAATAATCGGCCCAATTTATATTAGCGAGATTAAAGTCCCTATTCATCATGATACGCTGAGTGTTGATTGGAGGCAATTCTTCAATGCTGTTACCCTGATCATCTTATTTTATATGGTAAAGAGTTCAAATGATGAGTGGTTTCCTTACTCCAAATCCATCATTTTACATCCCACCACACCACCTCACAGTCGGCTGCGTCCTGCATTCGGGTGGAGATAAGCTTTCTTTATGGCTTAAAGAACGCCACCACCAGACGTTGTAGTCACTAGATCTTTCCGTAACTCAGCGTGAGAATATTTCTGTCCCACGTATTACATTTGGTTGATACAATGATACAACTCTATGAGTCTGCTGCTCCACCTTTGACGCTCTGGAAGTAAAACAAGCAAAATTCTCAAATTATTTTTGAAGGATCTCTTTGTCTCGTTCTTGAGTAGTTCGTTCCCTTATAGAACCAGAACTGGCTATGTTATAGCTCAAAAACAATAACAAAGTCAAGTATAACCAGTATTTGAAAATCTGTAATAAGTCGTATTCATCCATGTTGGTGTATACCTGTACTTTTTCAAACTTCATATATAGGCCTCACACTCGTTGATCCCATAATAATAATAAGAAGAAGAAGAAGAAGAAGAAGGAAAAGACTTAAAGAACGCATTTTACAAAGTAGGCACTGAAAAAGGCAACAAACACTTAGAACTTAGAAAAAGGCGCGACTTAAGAAAACGTTTTAAAGCAGTTGTACTATCAAGACCACGGATGTTGGTAGGCAACTTATTCAAAAGGCGAGGCCCAGCAATAGAAAAGGCTCGATGACCAGCTTTCCTTTTGGAACGTTGAATATCAAAGGAGATTGCTGAATGTGAGCGAAGTGTGTAAGTGCACTTATTGCATTGGATGCCCTGTTGTTCATTTAGAACTGGATCTGTGCACGCTGCACAGGGGGCACTGCAGCCCGAACAGTACCAAACTAACTAGTTTTTGTCTAAGACTCGGTTTTATTATGAAGTCGTGAATGGGTGGGGGGATTTCAGAGAGGTTCGAAGAACCGTTACCAAGTTGGTCCCTTTAGCTGAGTACCCGATAGTTTTATCTTTCCATAGAGTAATACAGTTACAAGGTCTGTAACACAGACTAAAACTAACCAACATTCTGTTTTGATTTTCTAAAGGAACTTTATATCACCCTGAACACTCTATTAATGAAGAAACATTTCACAGTCAGAATCGATAGGCCCTGGATTCTATCGCTAAATCACCATGAGAATAATACATTTGAATACAGGCCTCTTTACCATATTTACATACTTTTCAACTCTGAACTGATACATGTGTAAGAGTTAACTTGGTCTAGAGCAAATTGTCCATACTGGACACTTCAGACAGTGCACAGTACAAAATCATGTTTTATTTTATAAATACTTGTATTGACATAAAATAAGTTTACAAGAAATGTTTTGGTACAAACACCAAAACACCAGCAAAATCACTTCAGTTGAAACACAAGTTAAAAGACTACATTCCTTCTGTTAAAAGTAAAATGACGTTAAAAAGTTAAAATTTCCTAAAACAAAGGTTGCACCCTCCAAAAGTACGAGCAACAGCCAGTTTTTTAATTATATCTACCTGTGCAATAAAAGTGTTTTTTTAATATACAAACACCCATTTTGGGTATGTTTTTAAATATGTAATAAATAGCAGATGGGTGCAAACTTAACAGTGTGAAAAGCATGTAGATACCATGCCAGGAGTTGAATAGGCTCTATAGGCTTAATTCATGATTACTTTATGTGCTTCTTTTGAAATAACAAATACCTCTCAGACTAAATCAAATGTGGGAAGCAAATAAATATTAGAGAATTTTAGCTCGAACATACCACTGACAGATAAGATTAAAGCAGGTTATTCAAACCACTCCATGTTTTCATGGCTAGAGAAAATATTAGGGAGGGTTCATTATTTACGCCAGGGGGGAAATGGAGGATTTGAGGGGGAACCCGCAAATTTTTTTGTAGAGAAGGGGAACGTGAAATTTTTCATCAATCGAGGAGAGGGGAACATAACTTTTAAATGGGAATCAGCCTGATCAAGGGGGAGTGTGAATTTTGAACGGGAAGCGAGGGGGGAACGCGAAAATTTTTGGCCGAAAAAAAGTTGAAATCCTGCATTCCCCCCTGGCTAAAGAAGACCGCTCCTTAGTACATCCACATGAATTTCAATTAGCTGAACTATGTGACCTACCCCAAACTATTGAATCTATGTTTATCGTACGACTAAATTGGTAGAGCTGGTAAACAACTAGTGAATTGTGACACAAACGAATTCCCCATACTTTTAACTTATTTAACTTATTTACTTAGCATTTGTATATGTTGGTTTACCAAATTCATTTTACTTTCAGCAAATTATTGACGTTGTATAACATTACCTCTTGAAACACGATTTCCGCAATATGACTCGTTTAACTACTTTTAATGTTTTCAGTATCATTTTGTGTCATGTCACACTTATACTTCCTAAGCCATTACATTTAATGAACATCTTCCATTCAGCCGTGCATGTTTCATACCAAAAAATGCTGTTTTAAAAAGCGGCCCTGGCAAACTTTTCACAAAATATGAAAGTTATATTTTCTTAAAGTTTGCTCTCAATGATAGTCTGCCATTGGAAGAACAGATATATTATTTAACATAAAAATACCATAATCCAGAAAAAGGGACATTGAGATGAGGATAAATACATCCAAGTAATTTGTAGCCCAACTTTTAAGTTTTTTCATAACTTTAATCAAAAAACATTTAAAAAAAAAATTACATGAATATTTTTGATGACCGTACTTCACTGATATTAAAACCAAAAGGTTATAGACCGGTCAAACATGTCCATAGTGTAGAAACATGCATACGAGTGCGTGTTCTTGTGTTACACGCCATTTTTTCGTCGTCTGCTGAATTAACGTCGCCGGCGACGTTAACTTAATAAAATCGTTCGTTTACCGCATGAGGAAGCTGATTGGTCTTAATCATTTCGGGTTGAGGGCTTTTGTATATAAAGCTTTACAACCATGCAAAAAATATCGATTTTGAAAAATCTGAGGCGCACTATTTTTCAAATGTGCCAAGTGGCTCTTTAAATCATTCCATCCCGTGGATTAAAGCACATAATTGCCCCGAGTGAATGTGCTTTATTATCCGTTGGAAACAATAGCTTGTAAAAACATTATATAGATACTGGCTTTACCAAGTTGTTTTAACTTGTTACATTCATTAAGGTGCTGTTCCGATTGTCTTTGGGACCCTGGTTCCAGGAGTTAGTGTCAATTTAGATTCAAATCAAAAGACCCTATTTGGTCTCATGTTTGTCCTCAACATAGCAGCCTTCATATTTCCTTCTCCGGGAAGATTGAGAAAAAATACCCGTCTTAATGGTTACCATCACAGTAGTGAGTAGGCTTTTGAAATGTGCATCATAACCTTCATCTACCATCCAAAAACCGCATCTTTGCTTCCCACGACACTTGGTGGTGGAGTGTGTGTAAATGCTAGGCCTCTCTATACAATTGGGGAAAAAAAAAAAAAAGACCACGATACACTTAATCCGGAAGGCACCTTTAAAAATACCTCTCACTTTTGATATTGGCGATAACCTATGATCTACTAGATTGCTGGTCAAATTTGACAGGGGAATTTGATAATATTTGACATAAACTTGTGTTCTGGTCAAATTACGGCATTTCCAGTGATATTTGGACAATAAAATCTCTAAGATTCTGGTTTAACGAGGTATTTTAAGTGTAGAAGATCTACGTCTGGAATACCTGGGATCCCGAAGGAAATTAACCTATACGACGTGCACAGATAAAAGTTGGTTTTGAAGCGAGTGACATTTTTGACGTAATCGTTTTCTGAAGGAAATTAATCAATACTTCTACAGATAAAGTCGGTTTTGCATCAAGTATAGAGGAGCAGAATATAATATTTAAGGAATTCGTTCATGCCCGCCTACATCAAGGTTTGACACATTTGGTAGTTAGTGTGGACCCTCTATATCAATGCAAGGTAGTTAGAAGTCTCAATCGTGATGTCACTCTTTTCAATAGGGGCCAATTTAAGGTTACATAGGGGTCAAACTTTTAAAACTACTCCAAACATGGTAAAAGCTTAGATGCAGTGGGACATGAACGATGATGTTTGACCCAGGTCCGTGCTCCAGCTCTAATAAAGTGAGTGACATTTTATGTCGTAATCATTAAGGTTTTTATAATATTTTTTAGAAATCTTATCTTATTGCTTTAAGATTTTTGTTTGCTTAATCATCTGGGTAGCACTATTTAGCAACCAAGAGATCAGTGAAAATACTAGAGACTTCTTGTTTCCCCTTTCTAGTGGAGCGAGGATATTTCTACCACCACCAATGAATCTCTGATTCAACGCCTATACACTTGTTTTGACTCCGAATTTGTAATGCATCCAATTCACTAAATTGGAATAAACTACCGAAAATGTATTTAGCAATTTACCATTTTTGAATCATAATCAATTAACCCTTTGTTTTGATGAGTACACGTCAAATCTGCAATAAATAAGTTTATAAAGATGTCAAAAGATATAACCAAGAATACTACTGTTATTTTATTTTTTTATATTGTTTTTCATCATAGTCTACCGGCCACGCACTCATGGGCTATGCAAGCACGCTTACGGAAAATAGAGAGCAACGTACTTTACACGTATTATTTATTAATTCACTTGTTAAAGTGAAAGAGCCTACTTTTCAAAGTCCTTATGTTATGATTGTAGTTTTCAGGCACAGATAGGAGACGTTCCTTTGAGCTTCGAGTGTTGGTAAAGTGCATTGGGACACGATTGGTATATGTGATAATTATGCTGCCACACTATTTAATATATTTGCTTTGTTTCAGGAGAATCGTGATAACAGCATTATATGTCTTGGGATGCTCAACTGTGTCCCAGAAGAAATGTGAGGCGGTTTGTCTCGATAGGTACGTTAAGAAGGATGGGAAACGACTGACAGTATTTGAAAAGCCGATATACAAAGGAGCACTACATCCATTTGTTTAAGTTTAGAAAAAAACACTTCTAATATACCTATTAACATTTAATGGCTTTACTTCCATTTGGCCTTATGAATGTATATCCCTTACGTCCCTAGAGGAAAATGACTACTAACCTGATCTTCACCGCAAAAAGTGAGGCAGCGGTATTTTTTTAGATCTAGGAGCAATTTCCCACTAACCCAAGACAGGGGTCCGCTTGGGTTAGTGGGAAATTGCTCGTGGTTGCTGCCCAGCACTGAAATGATATAGGGTTAAGTGTCCAAACAAGTTCAGTACTGGAAACAGTGCTGAAAATGTTTATCATGTAAGTTGAACGACGTTTCGAAATAATTATCTTTGTCAAGTTCCTAAAAACTACTTTGGCCTTATGAAAAATACCGCTACCTCACTTTTTGCGGTGAAGGTCAGGTTAGTAGTCATTTTCCTCTAGGGACGTAAGGGATATACACATTCATAAGGCCAAATGGAAGTAAAGCCATTAAATGTTAATCCATGGTGAAAACGGAAATCCAATTCATCTCTAACTTTTAAATTAAGCATTTTAGATGACTATCTTTAGTTCTAGGTGACTATTTTAATTATACACAAAACAAATAAAAAATCGAAATCTCTGAGTCAGCCTTTAACTACATTTACACTGTCCCTTACAGCCAAGCCCTACGCATCCCTAGAATTTGTTCTGAGGATTCCACTTTTAAAGTCAGATGTTAGAATTTTACCAAACAACTAGGTCGTAGAGGATAGAAATCCGATGATGTACAAAAAACATCTCCAATGGTGGTGAGGTTTCAAGATATAGCGCTCTCTAATATACCAGTAAAAAGAGTTCTCAGCGCGTTCCTCCAGTGACCAGTTACCAACCGGATTGGCCTCCTCTTCAAACCATAATAAGGAGGAACTGGCCAATTATTGAATACCACAGTAGACTCAGATTTTTTTCTGAGCCTACTGTCTTGTCTTACAAGCGTCCCCCTAACCTTAGGGACATTTTGGTGCGCGCGGAGGTCAACAAGTCCAAAGTACACCAGAATCAAATGTTACGGTCAACTTGACCACGGCCAAAACCACCTCTAAACTACGGATTCAAACGCCGGAATAACGAACAATACACTGTAACGTGATCCAAATTTTAAACAAAGTATTTTATTCAATATGTGATTTTTAAATCATCGAAATCAAACATCATTAGTATCAATATCAAAGATTAATCTATAATGACGTTGTTTTAATTACTGAACTACTAAACTTACACCTGGTGTGTGTGTCGCGACACGGGCTGCAGCAATATTACTATTACGATGCCGAACTTGCAACTATCCCTGGCGAATATTCAGAGCAAAACTTCACTTTCCAATAGTGGACGTGTCCACGGACGACTTGTCCTTACTGACGAAAACCAGCTCCTAAGACTCCCGCTGCTCGGAGGTCGACTAAATTATAAAGTCCAAAGTTGATGTAGCTTTTTTAGCCTTGATAACTCAGAGGCACGAAATGCGGAAACCGAACCGGGCTACACAATCGGACGAAACTGCTGAGCTGGACTACTATGACAATGTCCACTATATTAAGATTTGTACTAGAACTGTGATTCCTGTCACTGTCAACTTGAAACCTCTGGCTAATAACTTGGAGCACGATGGTATTAACTCTCCTTGGAGTAATGCTGTTGTGATCCTCTCTGACTCATCTTCTCTCACAGAGCTTTATATATCATCTCAAACAATTACTAGAAGGATCTGGTCCTATTCGTTTTTATATGAGTCATGTCCTAAATATAGTCAACTACATCATAAGTGCCATCACCCTCATGCACACAGATATCTGCCTGTTGAACAGTAGGGCGCCCGCCTCTACCAGTTCTTCCATCCTATTGAGCACAACGTCAATGCAGCAGGGCGCATCTTCAGTCATCCAAGATGTCCCGTGGCCTTCTAATGAAATCACTAAGGTTATGACGATTCTCGGTTTTTGTTGTATTCTTATTTGTTTTGCCACACACAGCTATGCACACAAACAAGGTATAACCATATTGTATTACTAGACTAATTTACAATATTTATGTGCTAATTTATGACTTAGTCTTTACTCAAAGTGAAATAAATCATTGCTAATTCTACGGGCCTGTAACTCCCTCCCCCTTAAAGAAAGAAAGTTTGATTGAAAGCAAATTTCGATAACCTATTAAGGCTCTTAATATCTTAAAAGTATTATAAATAAATTATTTCAATGTTACACTCCCTTTTAAACGCCCTTTACTGTTTCTGACTATTAAACATTCTGGATAAGGCCTCAGCCATCACATTATCTTTGCCTTTGATGTGTTTGATGTTAGGTTGTACTCTTGCAAGGGCAAACTCCATACTCACTAACCTATGATTCTGGTTTTTCATCCGTGGATGAAGGTGAGGGGGGTGTGATCTGTGAAAACAAGCACGGGGTTGCACTGTGGTGCCCAAATAACATCAAAATGCCAATTCCAAAATACAGAGCAAGGACACTCTCTCAATAGTGGAGTAATGTCTTTGGGCTTGTTAAACTTCTTGGAGAAATACGAAATGGGTGTTATATTCCGTATTCTCCTTCTTGCATAAGAACTTCCACCACACTTATGCCACTGGCATCTATGGTCAATTGATTGGTTATGAAAGTCTGTGGCAATCCGAACGGTTCACTAATCAGTATGCTGTTGATTTATGGAAACTTAATCACATTCCTGTGCACCAACAAATTTGACATTTTTTTTTTGCTAGCAAATTTGGTCAAAGGACTGGCCAATATCTGAATAAGGGCGACAAAACTTATTGTTAAATCCAGCCATACCTAAGAATCCTCTGAAGTTCTTTCCAGGTACTAGGTGTGGGGAACGTCTCAATTGCTTCAACTTTAGCCTGGACAGGCTTAACACCTTGCCTTGACCTACTACTGGCTTAAATAGGTGACATTGGCAGGCAAAAACTCACTCTTGACTAAAATTATGTCAGTTTGTTTCTGACAATTTCTAAACAAGCGGATGGAGACTGCCCAATGTGTTGTTCCCAAGACGCATGTACACAATCAAATCATCACATAGGCTTCACAGCTTCTATGTCAGCAACTATAATGATTCACCATTCTTTGGGAGGTTGCCGGTGCGTTTTCATATCCGGAATGGCATACCGATACTGAAAAAGCCCATCCGGCGTGCCAAAATGCCAAAATTTATCTTTGCCACGCACGATCAGGAAGGGAACCCCTGCCAATACCCTTCAAAAGGTCAAACTGATGACATATTTGAATTGCCAATTTGTCAATGCAATCATTCAATAGACGGTAT